>JBAKBP010016005.1:0-53319 GCA_037953745.1 Lithodes maja
GTCACAGAATTTTTTTAATCGTTTTGAGAAGAAGTGTAGGGAGCATAATTGGCCTGAAGAGAAGTGGGCAGCTCTAGTCTCCTCAAGACTTACGGGTAAGGGTCTGAAGGCTTATGATGCACTGCCTTTAGAGTCTTGCATTGACTACCCAGAATTGAAGAGAGCTGTCCTACGGGCATACGAGTTGCAACCAGAAACATATCGATTGAAGTTTCGGGGTGTTACAAAGACTAGGGAGGCGACCTTTCTTGAACATGCCCGGGACTTAAAAGATGCACTTACAAACTGGACACGTTCTGAGAAAGCTGAGACGGCCGAACAGTTGACTGAGCTGTTTCTGCTCGAGCAGTTTTATAAGTGTACTGGTGCAGAAATGACTTTAACTATTAAAGAAAAGAACCCAAAAACTCTACAGGAGGCAGCTGAGATGGCTGACCTCCGGCTATCGCTAATTCGTGGGTGCGGGTCTGCCCAGCGTAGTGAGGCAGGTAACAAGGGGCGTGACGCCCCACCCCCCCGAGTTAGTGATATACATTATGCAAACAAGTACAAGAGCTATGATACCAAGACTGACCACAAGACTAGCACCGTCCCATTTAAGAAAGGGGCCGGGGCCCTTCCCAGTACCAAGGGAAGCCAGAGGGGAGTTGGAGTGTTATCATTGTCATGAAAAGGGGCACTTTGCAAGAGTCTGTCCTAGCAAACCACCTACAGCAGCTGTGTCTTTGGCCTGCAACATTGGTGTGTCTCCGAAGTCTTCTGAGTTTGCCCGGGGCAGTTCGTCAGAGGCTGAGGCACAGCCAATGCAGAAGCACCTGGGAGGCTCGAACCCTGCTCAGGATGTTTTTTGCGACCATAGAGGGCGGGGTTGCGTGATGTGGGCGGGGCGCAAGCATGGAGTAGAGGTCTTGCGTGATACAGGTGCTTCCCAGACTCTGATGAACAACTTGACTGGCTACCCTATAAACGCGGCTCGGGTGGTAGTGGTGCAGGGTATTAATGCAACTCGGTCATACCCGCTGGTGCGGTTGGAGTTAGAGGTGGATGGTGTGGCACGTGAATTGGATGTCGGGATTGTGGAGAAACTGCCAGTGGAGGGCGTCGACCTTCTTCTCGGCAACGACTTTGCAATGCCCGCTTCTGAGGTTCTACCCTTAGTCGTTGCCGAGGGGCCGGCCGACGTGAGTAGGGAAGAGCGAGAGTGGGTCGAGCGGTGCCAGACACAACCCATGGCGTGTGTTGTCACCCGAGCTCGGGCAGATAAAGTGTCACAGCCTAGTCCTCCGTCTTCAGACCAGCAGAGGAACGATCAACAGGAGAGCTAAAGCTGGAGTTGGTTTTAAGAGTTTTGACTCGGCGGCTCTCCCTGAGTGATTCAGTATTGGCCCCTATGTTAGAGTCTGGAGAGGCCCCAGGACCTGTCACAGCTAGTGAGGAGGTAGGGCCGGAAGAGACTCCGAGGCAGCAACGTTACACACAGAGAGAAAAAAGGGTTGCTCAGTTTGATATTGGGGAAGGACTTGGGTTGCTTCGGAAGCATCTAGACAGGTTGGTTCCCTCAGATATTTGTAAACTGCAGTTGGAGGATCCGGAAGTTCAGAAGTGTGGTAATGGTGCTGTCGAGATCAAACACGAGGACGGGGAAGCATGTCATGTGAACCTGTTGGAGGAGTATGTGAGGCAACCACCTGAGCAGCCTACTGTCCCTGCGTTGGTCTGCCGCGGCCAAGGTGGAGAAGGAGAGGGGGGCAGTAGGGCACAGGTGGAGGAGAGTAGGGATTGTTATGTCTCGGCGGAGCAGTGGGCGGGGGACACGAGTCTGGTGGCTGTGGAAGCGCTAGAGCACCTGCCTGAGCAGCAGTGTGCAGCACTCCAGCACCAGCTCGGTTCATACCCCACTGGTCGTGCCGAGCCCCTGAGTCTTCACAACTCGGGCGGTGCAAGATGTTCCACGGGCAGGTCACGTGAATGTTGAAAGACCGTTAGCCTCGTTGTTTCGGTGGTTTAAGGTGGGCGACGAGGCTTTGGCATGGTTGCCAGGTCAGGGTCGACCCATGGCTGCCAAGGGTGGTGGTAAAAAGGAGGACATTGAGCAGATTGGTAAGGTCGGCTGTGGTATCGCAGTGCCCGGTCGTCGCATAGCCTCCCAATGCTGCTCTAGTCTAATGCAACAGCCCTACCATAGACCGACTGTATCTGGCTATGTCGCTGAAAGCGGTGATGCTGCGCAGGCAGATGTCGTCACAAGGAATGCGGGGGTGCGCATGTACGGTATCGGCGGGGAAGCCTTAGCAATAATGAACAATGGGAGTGACTGCACAGGTGGTACTGATTGGTCCTTCTCATGACCTGGCTGTTCTAGGGACGAAGGTGGAGAAGGAGGGGGACTACAGGTTAGAAGCTGCGGTCTCGGCTGGGTTGTGGGAGGGCACTAGGCATCTTGTTCGTGGAGACAGTGCAAGGCAGTTGTTTACTAGGCTATGGCAGTACTTTCGCATGTTTGTTGCTTCTCCAGGCCTGATGTACGGGGTAGAATCCGACATGCAGGCTGGAGATAGTGCAAGGCTCAGTTTAATTCCCTACCGTATAAATCCTGCTCGACAGCCTATGGTGCAAGCAGAGCTGGATGTTGTGGACGGGAGTGCCTACCAGTGCAATGTTATGCCTGACGGACGTAAGAATGCACTAGCAACGGTTCAGAACCTGATGAATGAAAGTGAAAAGGACGATGATGCGCTGGGGCATTTCGAGGTCTATGTTCCAGCCTATGGTCCGGTCGTTGTAGTTTACCCAGATCATCACCCTCTCAAGATCTTGAACCAGTTTCACGATCGGAATATGAGGCTGACCAGGTGGTCACTAAGGTTATTGGTATATAACCTGGACATACGCCATATTGCCGGTTGTGATAACGTGGTTGCAGATGGTCGTTCAAGGGTATATGATCCTGGGTAGATTGACACACGGGTAGCCTCCTGCTTTAGTTTGAATAGTATTTTGCGCTTGGTGCTTGTTGGCTCGCGGTTGTAGCCCAGCGTATTGGGTCGTAAAGCAGGAGTTGAGCGTTTGGTATAGAAGAAAATAGGCTGCCCTTATAGTGCAGCCGGGAAAAACATATTAAAATATAAAAATCATAAAAAAAAAAAACTCTTTCTTTTTGATATAGATAATTGTATAAGTTTGTCATAGCCTATAGAGTTTGAGTAGTCCACGAACTATCAAACGGCTGAGCTGCTGTAAGCTCGCTCTGGGAGCATGATATTGTGTCTTTTGCTATTGTTGGGAGGAGTTATAAAATGTGAATTTTTTTTTATAAGATGTGTTTTAGTGATAAACTCAGCTTTGTTTTAGTGCCATGCGGTCGCTGGGTGTGAGGGGCTTGATGGGGTTCTGTGTGTCAGATTTTAGCTCAGGGTTGAGCAAGTAAAATCTTGGGGGAGGTGTGACGCATGTCGAGTATGAGCATGCTGTACAGAACGCCCAGTCAGGCCCCACTCTCGCTAGGATCGTCAGGGCAGGAACTTTGGCTGTAGTCTGTGTAGAGTTTCCTAACTTAGTTTATGTGAGCCGTTGTACTATAAGTATTATAAATATGTATTTTGTTTTCATCTGAGTCAACGAGTTCTATTTTATATCATTAGTTATAAGTATTGTGTGTGGGACTTATATGTAATGATGAGAGGAGAGAGAGAGATATTACGTAACGGGGAACAGTGAGTGCGCCACGATGCAGGTAGGCCTAATTCCTCCTCCCTCCTCCCTCCTCCTTCTCAGCGCGTGGGAAATCCTTTGTCGATCCCAGATTGAGAGAGAATATTACGTAATGATTGTCAGTGGGCGGTCCTTAGTAGTTGGCGATCTGCTCACTAGAGGGCCGAGTATAAAAAGGGAGGTCTCGCCGCATTTTCCTCAGAACTCATTAGGCAAAGCGACTTCTCATATCCCTTACAACTATACATATTCTTCCGACTGATGTGAACTTTCTCTACTCTCTGAACCGCCTATCTTCTCCTCTTCCCGACCCTTTATAACCTCAATGACCCCTTTGGTGCAGATTTAGTCAGCCAAAGTATTATCGCTTGAGTTCTCACGAGATATATGCCTATTAGATAGCCTATTTTGGAAGGGATAACTAGAATAGGATTGATTAATGTTTGTTGCACTCGTATATGCATTTCCCTGTGTATGATTATTCATGTTCCTGTTTTCTGCTGATCTAGGTGATGCTAGACTGGGATAAGGCTACTAGAGTTGTGATTCCCGATGTGTATTAGGTTTTGTTGAACCTGTACAATCGCAACGGAGACTTGGAAAGCCTAGGTGGTCTTTCTGACTGTGTACCTTGTGAGTTTAGCACTGTGTTGCGAGTGAGGGCTTTTGCCTCTGCCACCCAGCACTGTGCTAACTCGTTTGCTTGACTTTGAGAGGATCGCCAGGAGAGAACCAGATACTAGTGATCTGGATCTCTCAAGAGAGCATCCTGTCAATTAACGTAATTTGGCCGCACAGCCTTAAGGACCTCGCTAGGCTACGAGCCGCTTGCTCAGCCATTGTTTCCTAGCCTACTACATCCCAGCTAGACTTTGCTCGGTCAGCAGATACAGCATAGTATTGAAGCTTTCCTTATGTATGTTATTGTTTATGCACTATTGATTTCATGTGTGGCACGCATAGCTACTTTAGAGATTAGTGGCCCCCGAGCACAATCCTAGTAGGCTATTGCCAGTGCATTGTCGGAGTACTTCTTTTATATGTTTGCCATTTACTACTGTCTATTCTTATAATTCTTCTTATGTCAATTTAAAGCCTTTAATATTAGTTAATTGCCAGTGTGTTACTTATTGAATTGCTGTTCAAAATCCGATACTTACTTCTTACGAGTATCCGAGAAGCATCTAACTTTATCAGAAGATTCCTTGCTCGATGCTCGAGGACTATTGTTTAACGTAACGTAATAGTGCCGATCCGAAGTAGAGGGTGGAGGACTTCTTAAGTTCTTAGTCAAGGGTGGATTACTTCGGCTTCGGCCAACACTATTCTTTGGTGTTGTTGTATTTACTTCTTTGTTTGATTGTTGACCAGACTAGATAACTCCCGTCTTTTTATTAGTCTGTTGTGAAACGCTAGTACCGAGTTCTTGTATACCCCGTTATAGCAGATAGAACTCTGGAGGGTATTGGTGTTTTTTGTTCGGCTGGCAGTACTCTGGGGTTGGGATCGTGTGTTTCCGTTGTGGCAGCGAGCCATACTCGAGTCCTGTGTGAGAGCCCTAGTGTACCCGAGTGCCCGGTCGTAACACCGACCAGTCAGTGACTTCGGGAGTGTCTGGCAGGAGGAAACGACGCCGTCACCCTCCCCTGCTGATCGACCCCGCCTTGCTTCTCCTCACCTCAGGATGAGGCCCCCACCTCCTTCGCTGGGTTCCACGATCTTCAGGGCCAAACGATGTCCTGCCCCCCCTGCCGAGGAGGTCGTTCTCCATCCTGCACCATCTTCTGCCACTGGTGGGGTGGAGTTTGAGCCTCTGCCTGCCTCCCAGCCTGTGAGGGGTCCCGGCCCCTTCCCTATGGCGGGCCCTGCTGTGGTGGTCCCGGCGGCGATGCCCTCCCCGCCTCCTCCTCAACCTGGATGTTCGGACGCCTTGATTCCTTGTGGCCAACTGTCTCCTCCCCCATCTCGCAGACCATTCAGACGATGTTTTCGAGATGGAGGTTGCGAACTTTGACAGGCTGGAGGACGAGGATGTGGGGGTCGACTCTTCTTCGGGCGGTGCATCCGATTCTGGTCGGGATGACCCCGCCGTGGAGGCCCATTACTCCCCCCCCGTCCCCTGCGTTCTCCCTGCTCACGGACCATGATGCCCGAGGGCACAGTGAGGCTGGTTCCATCTCTCCTCTACAGGCGTCCATCCCTCCTGCTGCGGAGACGGAGTTCAGAGCAATGTTGGCAACCATTCGTCTCGAGATGGCTTCCACTAAGGCAGACATCCTCTCCTCTGTCACGGCGGCCATGGAGGCAGTGGTCTCTCGGTTTGGTACACCGAACCCGGTACCTCTGCAGACTCCGGTTGTGGCTCCTCTCCCGCCTGTTTCCGACCACATCCCATCTAGGCCTGCTCTCCCGGTCGTGGTACCGTTGACATCCTCTGCTTCATCACCTGCACCTCCGATGCCGCCTACGACTCCTCTCTGGCCCGTTGTTATCCCGGGCCAGGGTTTTGGGTTGTTATCTCACCCCCTCTCCGTGCCGCCTCTCTCCAAGTTTAACCCTCCCGCATTTTTAGGACGCGATCGCGGCCTAACGCCACCCCTCGAATAGTGCTCGTATGACGCAATCGCGTCATAAAGCCACCTGTAAGTTAGAAATATTCGCCAAAAATAAGATTATGACTCGATTTTGACGCAATTTGGACTGGTAAGTTAGGCATTAGTAAGTTACAAAAGGAAGTATCTAGCAACCCCATAGCGTCCCTCTCTGAGGAGCCCGGGCCTTTGTTAAGTCAGTAGTTTCCCGGCCCCCAGACTGTGAGGCAGGGTCCCAGCCCTTTAAATTCTGGGTTCCCTCCATCTGGCCCACCATGCCTAGCTATAGGCAGGCAATTATGGATTATTTCATCTACCCAGTGAAAGTGTTTAGTAAATAATTCGAACTATATATGTATATAAGATGTTACTTGTGACTTTTGGTGACTGAGGGGAGTGAATCTTGGTTAACCCCTTGAGTATTGATGCAGTTTTGTCTAGGTTGTCCTCTCACACTACTGATCCTCCTGGTGAACAAGCCTACGTCTTTTCTATCCTAAATGACCTAGAGCAGTTAGTTCAGCAACCCACCCGTATCCCGGATCGCATCGGAGATCGGCCCAACATTCTTGACCTGTTTCTAACTTCTAACCCTTCTTCTTATACTGTCGATCTTTTCTCTCCTTTGGGCTCCTCCGACCATAAACTTATCTCTGTCACCTGTCCTATCTCTCCAGTACAGCCACCCGATCCTCCTAGCCGGCGGCGCTTGTGGCACTTTGGCGCTGCCGACTGGGAGGCTCTTCGGCAGTACTTCTTTGATTTCCCATGGAATGATTTCTGCTTCCATGGCCGAGGACCCTCGGAGAGTGCTGAACGCATTACCGAGGTAATCCTATCGGGCATGGAAGCATACATTCCATTCTCTTTCTCTCAGACTAATGCTAAAAAATCTTGGTTTACTCACGCCTGTTCTACTGCTGTCCGCAATAAGGAGGAAGCATTCAAACGGTACCGACGCCTTAAAACTCAAGACTCTCATTCTTCATATGTTTCTGCCCGGAATCAAGCCAAATCTGTTCTTCGACTTGCCAAACACTCTTTCATCAATAATAAATGCACTGAACTATCCAACTCTAGCTCTTCCCAAGCTTTCTGGCATCTAGCCAAAAACCTCTCCAACAATTTCTCTTCCTCGTCTTTCCCTCCCCTTTCCCACTCTGATGGCACAACCATCACTTCTTCCTCTGACAAAGCTAAACTCTTCGCTCAAACTTTTGCTAGAAACTCCACCTTGGATGATTCCGGTGCTATTCCTCCCTCTCCGCCCTCCTCTCTCTTACTTATGCCTAATATCCTAATCTCTTCTAAAGATGTACTTTCTACCCTCTCTGGGCTTAACACTAATAAGGCGTACGGTCCGGACGGTGTTCCTCCTGTTGTTCTCAAAAACTGTGCTTCCGTGCTGACTCCCTGCCTAGGCAAACTCTTTCGTCTCTGTCTATCCTCTAACGTCTTCCCTTCATGCTGGAAGTTTGCTCACATTCAACCTGTCCCAAAGAAGGGTGACCGCTCTCAACCCTCCAACTATCGTCCAATTGCTCTTATCTCTTGTCTTTCTAAAGTTTTTGAAACTATTCTTGCTTCCAAATTTCTTAAGCATTTCTCTTCTCATAATCTGCTCTCAGATCGCCAGTATGGCTTCCTTAAGGGTCGCTCTACTGGTGATCTTCTTTCATATCTTACTAACTCTTGGTCATCCTCCTTTCGGGACTTCGGTGAGACTTTTTCTATTGCACTAGACATATCGAAAGCCTTCGATAGAGTCTGGCATAAATCTTTAATTTCTAAACTACCCTCCTTCGGTTTCTATCCCTCTATCTGTGCCTTTGTCTCTAATTTCCTTTCCGGCCGTTCCATAGCTGCGGTTGTGGACGGCCATTGTTCACTTCCTCACCCTATAAACTCCGGTGTTCCTCAGGGCTCTGTCCTATCTCCTATTCTCTTTCTAATATTTATAAATGATCTCCTTAACTGTACCTTAATTCCCATCCATTCATACGCAGACGACTCAACCTTACACTACTCCATTAGTTTTTCAGAACGCCCCAGCCAGCAATCCCTCAACGACAAACGTAATGAAGCCATAGAACTCTTAAATTCTGATCTAAATACTATTTCCAATTGGGGCAGAGAAAACCTTGTTAACTTTAATGCTTCCAAAACCCAATTTCTCCATCTATCTACCCGTCAGGATCTCCCAGCGGACTATCCCTTATTCTTCAACAATACAAAAATCAACCCTTCATCTTCTCTCAATATTCTTGGTGTCTCTTTTTCTTCTGCTCTCATTTGGAAGGACCATATTACCAGTCTTGCTAAGGCAGCCTCCCAGAAGCTGGGTGTGCTCAACCGCCTTAGGGGGTTCTTTTCCCCTGCACAGCTTCTTGCTCTGTACAGGGGCATAGTGCGCCCTTGTATTGAGTATTGTTCACATGTGTGGGGAGGTTCCTCTCACACCGCTCTCCTAGACAAAGTTGAAAGGAAGGCCTTTCGTATCATTAACTCCCGTCCACTCACCAACTCTCTGCAATCTCTCTCTCTCCGCCGCAATGTTGCATCTCTCTCGCTATTCTATCGCTACTATAATAATCAGTGTTCCTCAGAGCTATCCCAGTGCATACCACCTCCTTTACGTAGGGCACGTGGTACCCGTCTTGCAACTCAATCCCACCCCTACTCTGTGCAACTCTCCAACCCAAGAGTGAAACGTTACTCTCAAACTTTCTTCTACTCAACATCTGAGCTCTGGAACTCTCTCCCAGAATCAGTCTTTCCCTCTTCCTATGACTTAAATTGCTTCAAACTCCGTGTGTCCAGGCATTTTGGCTCGAACGTCCCTTGATTTTGGCCCTGTCACTCTTTCAACTATGGGGGAGGCACTCGCTATAGGCAGTTATGCCTTTTGCCTCCCTCAATCACATAGAAAAAAAAAAAAAAAAAAAAAAAAAAAAAAGGTATCATTGATGACTTTACAGTATTTTTTGCTTGAAGGACAAATCATATATTTATCAATAAATACTGCCTACGAAATAAATACATTATAATCACGAAGATGCCACAGGAATGCTTACAGGAAGTATGGTAAGTACTCTATGGAATTTTAGTTATATTACAGTATATAATTATTATATAATTATATATGTTATATATAGCCTATATACAGTGTATAACAGCCCCAAGGTCCCGAGCAAGCCCAAGGCCCATAATCGAGTATTTATATTATTATTATCTTTTGTATTTTATTTAAATATTTATTTATTTGATTTATTATTGTTTTCATTTATTTTATTTTATTTATTTCATTTTATTTATGTTTATTTTATTTATTTTATATATATATACTGTATAATTATACCGTATATATTTGTTTTGTTATTCCTGTTCCCCAGGGTGTCTAGCGGATCAGCCCCAAGGTCCCGAGCAAGCCCAAGGCCCATAATCGAGTATTTATATTATTTTTAAATTTTTTATTTTATTTATTTTATATATACCGGTATATATATATATATATATATATATATATGTATATATATATATATATATTTTTTTTTATTCCTGTTCCCCAGGGTGTCTAGCGGATCAGCCCCAAGGTCCCGAGCAAGCCCAAGGCCCATAATTGAGTCATAATGAGCGTCCTGGGTTCGAATCCACGGACTGCCACATGTGTTTGTAAATTTCATAAATCGATTTTAGGAGTATAGTTGGTTGTTGGAAAGAACATAATAATAGATATTGGTTCAGGGGTAATTTATCGAGAGGACTTCCCTAGTGGTTAAGGCCCCATTAATTGCTCTTTCCATTCACATATGCATAGCCTACGTGAGTTGCAGTTGGGATGTGTATACATGGTTAGATTGATATGCAGGATTCGAAGTTGCATAATAAATTGTAGGCAATGTCCACCATCCTTTAACTGTCTTCGTGGTGCGATGCATAAGATGTTGATTTTCGGTGTGAGCGTCCTAGGTTCGAATCCACGGACTGCCACATGTGTTTGTAAATTTCATTAATCGATTTTAGGAGTATAGTTGGTTGTTGGAAGGAACATAATAATTGATATTGGTTCAGGGGTAATTTATCGAGACGACTTCCCTAGTGGTTAAGGCCACATTAATTGCTCTTTCCATTCACTTATGCATAGCCTACGTGAGTTGCAGTTGGGATGTGTGTACATGCTTAGATTGATATGCAGGATTCGAAGTTGCATAATAAATCGTAGGCAGTGTCCACCATCCTTTAACTGTCTTCGTGGTGCGATGCATAAGGTGTTGATTTTCGGTGTGAGCGTCCTGGGTTCGAATCCACGGACTGCCACATGTGTTTGTAAATTTCATTAATCGATTTTAGGAGTATAGTTGGTTGTTGGAAGGAACATAATTGGGAGGTTTAACGACCCTCCCAATACCAAATGAGGTAAACCTCCTATTTGGTCGTAGCCTCGGAGTATCCAACGTAGAGCTATATATTTATCGTATAATTCTGCTCCGCTCTAGAGCTGGCAATTATCGAAATCACTAGCGCGATAAAACGATAACATCTAGAGTAGCACCTTACTTTCTCTACTAGGTACGTTGTACATACTTTGGAGGCCACTATTTGAAACGGAAAATAAGAAAATATTGATGAGAAAGAATAGAAAATTACCGGATTTTAGGCCATCCTATCTGGCTGCTTCAGCCGTCTTGATGGATCCTCTCCACTACCCGACAGGGTTCATTGGGCATTCCCGGTATCAAGTTACAAGAGACAATATTGGATGGGCAGGGGTACGGCGCGAGGGCGGGATACTATGACGTTGGATACTGCGAGGCTACGACCAAATAGGAGGTTTACCTCATTTGGTATTGGGAGGGTCGTTAAACCTCCCAATTTAGTAGTAGCCTCTACGTTCCAACGTAGAGCTAGAGTACCAAATTGGAGGCGGACATACAAGCTGAAAACACAAACTTTAGCCATTAGGTAATATCAGGACCATAAAAGACAGACTTAAACAAGAGAGTTTATATAAAAGAGTGTACTGACAGGCGCATATCAAGAGAGGTCATGTACAGTCAAATCATATGTAATAGTATATCTTAGCCTAAGACAAGAATGATGCATTTCATAAGGGATAATATGAATCCCCGGATGCCCCCCCCCCCGGAGGCAGGAAGATTCAGAAAGGAAGGAATGACTTCAGACATGTGCCGAAGAGGAGGACCGTACATGACGGGATGATAATACATGAGGAGAATCAGTCACTAGCACGAAAAACTGGATGACCAAAACAAGTGAGATGATGTAGAAACATACAAGGTCATGGAGCATACACAAGATAAGAGAGGACATCAATATCTTTACCTAGTGAATCCGTAAACATAGGTCCAGGTATGGTTATAGTGCAGGAAGAACCCCCCCTTCCCCCCCCCCCCCCCCCCACGTCTGTACAAAGCAGTAGTACCCATAATATAATGAGGGAAGACAGACACATATGGAAGAGGAGGACTGTACCGGAGGTACCGAGAATACCTGAGCATATCCAGCGCGGAGCAGCAAGACCCCCTGAAAAAACAGTAGCAGAAGGGGGTGCATACATAAAAATCAATATGTAGGAGACTTAAGATTAGAAATAAAACATCTTAGCCTAGGAAAGTCCTTAACCTTAAGTGCACATAAGGGAATATGAATAACATGTCCCCCCCCCCCCCCAATAAAGGAATGACCGGAAAGGAAAAGGGACAAAAGACAGAGGGAATAGTGCAGGTAGACCCTAACTAACCCGCTGGCCCAACGCAACACAAGGACGCCCCGGCCAGTCTGTGAACATGGACAGATAGGAGGAGACAAACGCGTTGGAGGAAGACCACAGCCCTGTGTCGGCAACATCCGTAAGCGAATGATTATGAAGAAATAGTATCGTCGCAGCGTACGATCGAATGTCATGGGCAGTGCCCTGAACTTGAGGGTTGGTGGCCCGAATAATCCGACACAGGCGAATTCCTACCGCACGTTTACCAAGCCTCCTACCAGTACGAGGCGCCACCCACAATGCCAACCCCGACATCGGCCTGACTGTCTCCACATAAGAATGGAGAGCGTGAACGGGGCATAAAAGATGATGAGCCCTAGCCCGTTTCAAAGCCGGGACAGTAAATGGTTTAAAAACGTGAGTCTCTCGCTCATTCTTAGCAATAAAATGAACCGACGGGGCCAAGGTGACCGACCCAAGGAGGGGAGAAAACCTCATGCAATTCTGGGCCCGAGACATGGCGGCCATCTCCGAGACTCTCTCACCCGTTGCTAAAGCTAGAAGGAACAGGGTTTTGTCAAGTAGGTGTTCAGGTGATGGGTTCATAGTGTAAGGGGCAGACGAGAGCAGTTTGAGAGCCTCCGCCAGAGACCATTGAGGAGGAATCTGGCGCGGGGGTGGTCTAAGCCTAAAACAGGCACGCATGAAGAAATCCAATTCTTTTTGAGGAATGACCAAACCCCGTTAACTTCTCAAACGGCTCCCGGATGGCAGACAGGTGGTTCCTAAGGGTGTTGAACATGTTGTGACGTGTCTCAAATAAATAATTGAGGTAGTGAAAAACCAACGCCACCGATGGCAGTGTCTGTGACGTGTCGTGTATCCAAGAAGTAAAACTGTGCCAGTGAGATTCGTACATCTTCCATGTGGATTGTGTCCAGTGTAGAGTAAATTTGTCAGTTAATGATCTTCCAAACGTTGGCAGCCACCCTGCCTCACAAACATCCATGATGCGAATGCCAACGAGGTCCCTAGGTCTCCAATCGACCCCTAGTGGAAGTCTGAGACCGACAGGGGAACGGGACTCGGGCACCATCGCTTCAGCTGAGCGTACCAGGCTTGGGCCGGCCAGATGGGCGCGATCAACCAAACTTTGCCCTGGTACTCTCTCAGCCTGTGGAGGACCTTGCACATCAAAAGTGCGTCAGGTGGAGGAAACACATATAGAGACTGCCACCTGCTCCAGTCCTCTCTGAAAGCATCCGGACCCCCCGCTGGAGTTCGAATCCAGCGGGTCAGGAACACAGGCAACTTGTTCGTCTCGGACGAGGCGAACAAGTCTACCTGCTGAACACCCCAGGAGGCCGCGAGGTCGTCGCATACGGTTTGTTTGAAAGACCATTCTACCTGGGTGCTCTGTCCCCTCGACAGAGCATCCGCCCATAGGTTGGCCGTCCCGGGCAAGTAGGTCGCATGCAGTGTGATGTTGTAAAGATCTGCCTGGAAAAACAGTTTCTCCGCCAGGTCCTGAAGAACGGCGGACCTGGAGGATCCCTGTTTCTGTATGCAATGAACTGCAGTCATGTTGTCCAACCTGAAGGCCATCGACCTGCCGGCGAGGGCCTGCCCATGATCCCTCAGGAAGAACAACGGAACTAACAGTTCTAAGACGTTTATGTGAAGATGGGTGAGACCTGACCACCTGCCTTGACCTTGGTGTCCCGTGTTCGACTGGTAACCCCAACCTACCTCGCTCGACGCATCTGTGTCGATCCAGATGGTCGGCGGCGGCGAAGTCCAGGACACAGCCCTCGTGAGCGTGCCCCGAACCACCCAGTGTGTCAATTGTAAGTGGATCGAGCGCGGAATCGGTCGCAGCCGATGTGGAGGCAGTAGCGGAAAAGCTCTGTTGCCTAGTTGAATCAGGCGTTTGAGTCTGAGCCTCCCTAAGGGAACGGTCAGAGACACCCAATTGAGTGACCCGATCAGCGAGTCCCAGAGTTTCCTGGTAATCGAGACCGAGTGCAATGCGGCAAAAAGTTTCCTTCGAATTTTCGACGCATTTACCCGGCTCTGTCTGACAGTCGCGCTCGCCATGTCCCAGTCGAGGCCCACCCACGTCACTTCTTGCGACGGCATGAGGCATGACTTGGGAACGTTTATCTTGAAGCCTAACCGTGTGATATGTTGGATGACAAGGAGAGTGTCGTGTACACAACGGGTGGGAGAGTCTGCGGTGATGAGCCAATCGTCCAAGTAAAACAGGATCTGAATCCCTTGACTGAGCAGGGGAGTCAGAGCCTGTTTGACGAGTTTCGTAAAGACTCTCGGTGCGATGTTGAGACCGAAGGGCAGCCTGTCGAACGTGAACACCCTTTCGTGCAGCTGGAGCGCCAGATAACCCTGGAACCGAGGAGCTATCGGAACATGCCAGTAAGCGTCCTTGAGATCCAGGGAAACTACCCAGCAACCGGGACGGAGCGCCAACCGCACCTGACTGATGGTAAGCATCCGAAAGTGGTCATTCACGATGTGCAGTTTGAGGCACGACAGGTCGACCACCGGTCGCAGTCCTTCTTGGGGACTAGAAAAACATGAGAGAGGAAGACTCGCTGGTGAGGCGAGACTTCCCGAATTATCCCATCCTTGTGCATGGCCAGAATAACCTTGGCCACATCCGGAGACACAGACCGATGTTTGGGAGGCATTCTGAGTGGAGGCCTTGACTGCCACCTCTAGGACAGACCCCGCTTTACTACCCGATGCGCCCACGATCGGCGAGGCCATTGCCGATAGTGGGGGCGAAAAATGCCGGTAGGGGCGCCTTGAGTGATGGC
Source organism: Lithodes maja (assembly GCA_037953745.1). Classification (NCBI taxonomy): domain Eukaryota; kingdom Metazoa; phylum Arthropoda; class Malacostraca; order Decapoda; family Lithodidae; genus Lithodes; species Lithodes maja. The sequence continues at coordinate 14,871 of JBAKBP010016005.1, forward strand.
GACCACCGTTTCGGCGAGGCAGTCGGGAGAAGGGAGAGAGGATAGTCCTGGAGGCACTAGGCGTTTTTTTTTCCGCGGAGTTGTCCCCGGGTTTTCCGCGCCTAGACTGACCGCCTCAGTTAGTCCCTCCCCGATAGCGACTGCCCCTCTGAAACTGGCGCCGACCTTCCTGCGTCGGCCGCCTATCCTCCTGCCTCTGGTCGACTCGCCGAGTGGAGGCCTCAATAGCGAGATGCTGAGAAGGGCGAGGTGGTGAGCGACGGTCATACAGACGGCGCGTTGAAGACTTCACCACCTGACGCTTCCCAGCAGAGGATCCTCGCCAAGCTTGGCGTCCTCTTGACGAGCTGGCCTTCCCACCCCTACTAAGGGAGGAAGCGGCTGAGGAGCGCCGCGACACACCAGGTGGACAGGGTGCGAAGCGCCCCGCAGCAGCAAAGAGGTATGCTTCCTGCCACGCCGCGTCAGAAAAGAGCCCCTCTGTAGCGAGCTCCGACAGCAGCAGCTTCGTTCGTACCTCAGTCGGCGCCTTCTTACAGAAGGCCACCCTCAGAGACTGCCGACAACGCGCAACCTCATGGATGGCACAACGAAGGTCCCCGACCGAGTTAAGGGCGAGCTGCAGGTGTACTCGCCGCAAGTGCTCTTCCCCCTTCCTGATCTCACCAACTGGTTGTGCCTCTATCAGACGCAGGTGAAGCCGAGCCAGCTGTAGCTGCAGCAGGAAGGTGGAGAGCAGGCGAGCAGTGCGCTGTCGGAGCTTGTGATCACGCTCCAGGGCACCCTTATCTGGCGGCGTGAAACAGGGCTGAGGCATTTCAACAAACGCCAACTTAGGCGCATTGAGCCATGCCCAGTACTTGGGGTCTACCCCGGACGAAGACGTGACTAGGCTCGACACGAACGATGAGTCGTGCTGTGGAAGCGGGAAAGAACCCTCCGACGACCGAATCCCGAAGTCCAAGCCTTCAGCCAGCCACAAATCCCAGGGACCTCCCTCGAGATGAGGAAGCCGAACCATGAGGTTACCCTCTACGTCCCGAGCATTCCCCACCAAGGGAAGGCCCGCGATGGCTGACAGAGCGGGCGCATCGACATTGATGTCGTGTCGAGCAAAGTCCGACCATAACTTATTCGACCCAGAGGGCGACACTTGAGGACGGTACGTAAAATACTGTAGATCCGTCCTCCCCGGGTGAGCCCTGATGTCGACCTCAGGGACTAGACCGTCCGGAGTCAAAGCCCGAAAATGACCCTTGACGTTAACCTGCTCCTGCCAGCTCTCCAAAACAGGGCGCTCCCCCGGCGCCTGGGTAGAAACCCTTTCCGGGTGTGAAGCCGTCACGTTCCGCCACGACGACGGCTCTCCATAAAGAGAAGGAAAGCAACGTTTCGGAATCTTGTATTTTCCCAAGGACGGAACGGTGACAGGCTGCCCAACCATCCCGAACCCACTCCCTGGTAGCATGACAAAAGAAGGAGATGCAGCCGGGGAGGGAACGGGAGGGGCGACAACAGGAGCAACAGGCACAGAGAGAGCAGGACGAGTTGGCAGGTTGTCCAAAAATGGCGGAAGAGGATTCACAAGAGGAATCACATGAGGAATGGGAGTAGGACGCTCCAAGCCTCCCGCCATCAGTGCAAGCGTCTCTTGTAGGGAGGCAAACCGTGCAGCGTTAGCCTCCTCAGCCCTAACCTGGGCCTCCTGGATGGCCCGAATAGGAAGGACGCATCCAGGGTAGTCGGTCGGTGATGAGGAAGATGAAGAGATGGTCCGGCGACGTTACCTATGGCTGGGAGACCGACGAGGCGACGGAGTATAGTAGAATGACTCCCGTGGCGAGTCCTCAACCACTTCGTCATCGTACTCTTCATCGCTCCCGCCACTCAGTTCCACGAGGTCAGAGGCAGCCCCCTCCTGACCAGACGCTACAACCTCCACATTGGCGCCTTGCACTGCCAGAGGTACGGGTCCACTTTTCCGAGCAGGAGAAGGCTGGCCACACGGAATGTCAGACTCGACAAAGCCAGGAGAATCCGGTTGACCATCGCGGACAAGAAGAGGGGAGGCCGAAGCAAACAGAGCCCCCGCCTTCTTAGGTGGTGGAGTAGGCGGTAACGGTGGTAGTAGAGCCAACGGCAACGAAGGCGGAGGAGCCGACGGTAGATGTCCGGCGGCCTGCGACGCCTCAATCTCCTGGTCATGGGTGGTACGACGACCAGGGGAGAAGGCCGAAACACCAGCAGGAACACGGACCGGGGGAAGCGCCTTCATCTTAGGGCGAAAAGTCGTCGAGCCCGGAGACGTGCGGACGGAAGCTGCAGGGCGGCGGGACGTCGAAGACTTCCGGCGACGTGGAGAAGCCGAGTGGTGCCGCTTCGACCCCGCTGTGTCCGCCAATAACGGAGACACACTGCGCAACATCCATTCTCGACTGTTGAGGACACACTTGAGCATAGAACAAGGTTTTTCTGTGCCCTCCCATACTTCTTCAACCATATGGAGAGGCCCTCTGACACGGTGTCCAAAGACGAGCTCATTAGGGCTGAATCCCAAACTTTCCCCAGGTACCTCCCGTGCAGCAAACAAAACAACATGAATCTCCTGCGGGTAACCATACCGGGAAAAATACACTAGCAAGCCTCGGACCACCGTCTCCGCTGACCCATTTCTCATAGGGTACGCGTCAGGGTACCTTGTTGCCACACCTCCCGACTGTGCAACACTGTCCTCCTTCAACTCAACAGCACCGGTACCACATTCAAGAACCTCCGGGTCTTCCAATTGCAACTTACGAATGTCCGAAGGAGCAAGCCTATCCAAGTGCTTACGAAACAACTCATGCCCCCCTCCTACATTAAATTTGGCCTCCCGTTGCTCTCTCTCTGCGTACCGTCGCTGTCTCATCGTCTTTTTAAGCCCATCCACTGCCTTCTCCACAACAGTTACTGGGTCTTCTTCAGACTCGATATTTGGTCCTAATACTGAGTCCCCGAGAATGTCCGCTGATACTAAACTCTCAACCGCATCAACTTTCAACCCCTTCTCGGTACCCTTCCTCCGCTGATCTAAAGATTGTTGACCAGAATGTGACTCCCTGGATGCAGAATCTCCGGTGACAACACACGCCATAGGCTGCACCGGACACTTCTCAACCCACTCCTGCTCCTCCCCACTCACGTCGGCCAGCTTCTCGGCAACGACCAAGGGTGGAGCCTCAGAAGTAGGTCCCGCAAAGTCGCTGCCGAGGAGGAGGTCGACGCCCCCAACAGGCAACTTCTCCACAATCCCTACATCCAGGTCACGAGTCACACCATCAACTTCCACCTTCATTCTCACAAGCGGGTATGACCTTGTCGCATTAACTCCCTGAACCACAACCACCCGCGCCGTATTGACAGGTTTACCAGTGAAATTTCTCAACAGTGTTTGCGATGCCCCAGTGTCACGCAAAATTCTCACCTTATGTCTTCTACCCCCCCACTCCACACAACCGAGTCCCCTGTGGTCACTAAAGGCATCACGGACAGGGAATAAGCCTTCCGGATCCTTCTGCTCTGGCAGTGTATTTACCTCGGAAGAAATGCCTCTAACAAACTCCGATGTCCTCTTGAACACTCCAATGCCGTGAGCAAAAGACACGGCTGCCGGAGGAGGTCGACTAGGGCACTCATTTGCCTTATGACCCTCCTGGTGGCAACTAAAACACATAAATTTTGGTTTCGGCTTATACTGTGATGTAAAAGGCCCCTGACTTTTCACATACGGTGTGGTGTAAGGTTTGGATTCAGTTTTAGTTTCATGGCTCTTCTGTCTAAATGTGTCATTGTTACGGGGAGGGGGAGGATAACGGTCCTTAGCACTTACATCATACTTCTGTGAGGACCCGCAACCCCGAATCAACGACAGCCGTCGATCAGCCATGTCTGCTGCTTCGACTAGAGTTCTTGGGTTTTTCTCCTTCAAGTTCAAAGTTAGATCACCGCCCGTGCTCTTAAAGAACTGCTCCAACATCATTAACTGCTTAATTTCATCAAATGTTGTGACCTTCTCCGATCGGAGCCAGTTCCCCATAGCATCGGACAAGTCCCGGGCGTGTTCCAAAAAGGTGCAATCTCTTCCCTTAGTTACACCCGGAACTTCAAACGGTACGTTTCTGGTTGCAATTCATAAGCCCTCAGGACAGCCTCCTTGAGATCCTTGTACACAATACATAACTCCAAAGGTAACGCATCGTAGGCTTTAAGACCCTTGCCTATTAATCTAGAGGATACAAGTGCTGCCCATTTATTCTCTGGCCACTGGTGTTCCTGGCACTTCTTCTCAAAGCGTGTGAAAAATTCTGTTACACCACTCTCATCAAACACCGGAACCAGTTTCAATAAGTGCAAGAGAGACTGCTCATGAACACGGTTACCAGCCCCAAGTCGCTGTCCCGTTGCCTCTACCCGCGACTTCTCTACATCCATGTCGGCACAGTACCTAGTCGACTCAGCTTGGATTTTTGCTAGCTCTATTTGCTGCTGAAGCTCACCTGCCCTGATAGCCTTTCTCTCTTCGATCTTAGCTAATTCGAGCTGAAGCAATAATTCTGGAGATAACCCTTGAGGAGGTGAAGGTGCTACAATGTTTGAAATTACCGGTGGTCCCCCCAGGGGCAACCCCCCCTGCCAGTCACCACCCAACTGCGGAAGCGTCCCCGGGGTCGGCAAACTACTGGGATGGCTGGGAGCCGAGTGTAGGGGAAGCATGGCCGAAGGGCTCTGAGCACTCAACCCATCTCGCTCACCAGTCACCCTGCCCAGTACACACGTTATCAAGATATCCCTGGTCATGCTGCTAGTACCCGCATGACCGATAGCTGTGGCCAGGCATTGAAGACCGTACCGATTCACACCCACCAACCGCTCGGCAGTAACAGGCCATTGCAAAAATATCCTAGCATCCTCCTCACAGTTCACCTGATTAACCATATCATCATACTGCTGTTCCTTAGTTTCGACATTACGTACTGTGTCTCCATTCTCCTCTGATCCGGTATAAGACATGATGCTCACAAAAATTTCTCACCACAATATTCAGAAAAGAAGCACCCCAAACTCTTATACCTCGATATACACACAAACATTCTCGGAAATACTCAAGGGCTATACTATGTTGCAAAAAAAAACTTATTCTTGCTGATCCCCGCAAAATATTCTCCAAAACAACAAATGTTCCCTGCTAATAAATGTAGGTTCACCAAATCCTAGGTAAGGTCGCCATTTGTTACGACTGGGGTTCAAATATATCAGGGCTCTTATTCATTGGACTAGTAATGGCATAAATGTTACAACGGAAAGCGCTAGCTCCAACCTCTGAAGTATATTCCCAGTGAACAAAGAACACAAATACTCTACAGAGTTCTATATGCAATAATAGGCTATCAAACTCTCAATAAATGTGCGTCTACTCTAGGCTTAATGTTATGTGAAAACAGCCTATTACTACCTATAACCGAAGGTGCTTGGTTATGGTATACAAAGTAAGGTGGCAAGAGAAGTTACAGCTTACGTTACTTTAATCAATAAATGTCAGGCACTCCTGCATGAAAGAAAGTGCACTAAAGTCCTTCAACACTAACAAGGAATCTTCTTTAACCCCTCCAACCCGGATGACCTCATATACGCCCATAACATACTCGGCCCGCGCAACCCGGATGGCCTCATGTACGCCCCTTGCTTTCGTGCTTGATTTTCGAAAGCCGCGCGCACAGTTTGTGATGATTGGGCGGTAGGTGGCGCCACCCGGCGTCAACGACGCCACAACAACAGTATCTACCCCGACGCCATCATGGACAGTACACCAAATAGTGATTCCGCCGTGTCCGACATCGTGCTTCCTACGACGCCCTTGATAGTGCGTCGTGCCTTACCCCGACGCCATCGCCTAAATGTGTTATCTCCCGGAGGTATTGAGACGACTTTGAGACTTTATGAGAAAGCTGATGCCAAGCATAAGATTGATGAAGAAGTGAGTGACCACTCGAGTAATTATAAGTCGAGTGATTATGGCCATGAGAGTGATAAAGAACAATTCCTGGGATTTGAGAAAGAATTTGAGAGTGATGAGAGTGATGAAGGTGATGTACGTGATGTACCAGTTGTTGAGGAAGCTGGTTTACCTCAAGAAAGTGAACTTGCGAGAGTGAGTGAGTGGGAGAGTTCAAGGTCACAAACAAAATTTCGCATAAGTGACACGACTCCAAGCCCTTCCCCAGGTAAATCGCCTTTCAAGCTGCATTTCTACAAGTTAAAAATACTTGAAAAGGCGGCCGCAGCAGCTAGGGAACAAGCTAAAATAGTTGGTGAGGATGAGGCTGTGAGTGAGGGTCAGCGTGGTGACCCTTCTCGACCGCCATTGTCTCCCTTATCTACCCACGCCACCCAAGATGACCCGGATGCCCCGCATTCTTCCCCACCACCCCCACCATTGCCAAGGGTTGAGGACCCCCCACTTTCGGCCTATTTGCCTCCTAGGTCCCCCGACAGGAGACATACTGCTGCCGAAAAGGGGAAAGGTAGAAAATATACCAAGAAGATGAAGAAAAGTAAGAGAGTTTTGTTTGAGGCTCCCGCGGCGGCGTCCACCCCTGCCGGCCCCAGCCATACGTCCCCGCAACTTTCCCCACGGTCCTCCCCACCTCTCCCGCCTTCAACATGTCTTCCTGCAGAAGTATTTGAGGTCGCCACCCCAATACCTGGGCCTAGTGAAAGTGAATCATTGCTTTCTGTGACTCGTCGCAGGCCAAGGAGCCCGGGACCTCTGGAGGACACAGCCTCACCTGTCACTCCTTCCCCACCTCGCCCACCCGCACGCCGCCCACGCATCACTGGTTCCCCGCCAGATTATGTGGGGGCCACTGATGATGAAGGGCACCGCTCTGAAGACTCTGGCCATGATTACATAGGTCCACCGTCAGGGCAAGATGACCACTCTGACGATGACGATGACTATATGGACATCGACGACCCTCGACCCACCCGCTTGGCCCGGCTTCGTGCTGCCCGTCTTTCTGCCCGCCGCCCTGGCCGCCGCCCTGACCGACGCCCTCGCCGCCGCCCTAGGGCGCGCGCCTCCCGAGTTGGCCGTGGGCGTACTGGGCTACCAGTTGGAGCTCCTCGTCAGCGTAGACAAGACCCATTCTACGTTTTTCAATGGCAGGACGTAGTTGATGGGGATGGATACAACCCTGATGTGCCACCTTTTGATGAGGCACTGGAGGGTTCAGGCATTACCCCCAATTTTCCTGCAGGCCCCAATGCTCCACCACACCAACTATTTGAGGCATTCTTTGATGAGGAGGTGGTAGGCTATGTTGTCAAAGAGACAAACAAGCAGCACCAATTCCAGGTACACTTTTTGGGCAAGGTGACCAAGGGCCATATGAGGAAGTGGACCCCAGTGACTCATCAAGAATTCATGGTGTTCCTGGCACTCACCATGCTAATGCCTCATGTCAGGAAGCATAGGTTGCCTGACTATTGGATCACCAATGATCTAATTTCAACCCCTGCCTTCGGGAAATATATGGCTCGCGACCGGTACCTTGATATCCTCGCAGCGCTCCATCTAGTCACCAACACCGACGTCCACCGCCCAGACAAGCTGTGGAAGATTAGGACGTTGTATGAGATGATGCGAGACCGCTTCACCTCCTACTTCAAGCCCTTCCGCAAGGTCGTCATTGACGAGTCTCTTGTGCTGTTCCGGGGAAAACTCAGCTTCCGGCAATACATCCCCTCCAAAAGACATCGCTTTGGCATAAAATTTTTTGTGCTGTGCGACTGCACAACTGGCTATGTCCTGGACTTCCTGGTGTACAGCGGGAAGGAAGGGGACGTGCTTGTGGACCCCCTCATTGGATTTGGCGGAGCAGTGGTGCAAGCCATGATGGACCGCTACTTCCATAAAAATCACGTCCTCTACACGGACAACTATTACACGTCCCCCACTCTCTCACAGTACCTGCATGAGCGCAAGACAGGGACTGTAGGCACAGTACGAGGGAAAAGGAAGGGCATGCCAACTTTCCCTGCAAAGACCAAAAAAGGTGATGTCTTCAGGAAGAAGTCGGGGCCCATTCTGGCTATCCACTGGCACGACCAGCGGAAGGTCAACCTCCTGACCACCATCCACAAGGGGGAAATGGTGGAGACTGGCAAGGTGGATCGCCGCACCCAGGCCAGGGTGACCAAGCCCGATACTGTCCTGGACTACAATGTCAACATGAGGCTGGTGGACAAGTCCGACATGCAGATAGGCTTCATTGACTGCCTGCGTACCTCGTGCAGATGGTACAAAAAGTTCTTTCTGCATATGGTGGACATGTCAATTCTGAATGCCTATAATATATACAGGCTTCGGAATGAGAACCCACCCCTGAAGTTCAACAGCCTGCGGAGGTTCCAAAAGCAGGTGTTGACGGGGCTCCTGGAGAAGTATGCTACGCCACAGAGGGCAGTGGCACATCCTGGGCCCGCCGTTATCGACCGCTTGCAGTCTGCTCCATACCTGCTTAGGCACCAGCTTGGTTACTTTCCTCAGAATGCAGCAGGAAGAACAAATCAGAAGCGGTGCCATGTCTGCTACCACAGCAGGGTGAGGCCGCACCCAGGTAAAAAGTCAACCACGGAGTGTGTGGAGTGCAAGGTGGCACTCTGTGCTGTAGGGTGCTTCGCTGCTTACCACACCAAGCAGGAGTTCTAATAATCATACTGAAATTGCCCAATAAAATGACAATATGTACACTATAATTATATATAGGCAAAAAGTGAAAGAAAAACAATGTATTATAATAAAAAAGTCAAGTATTATGAGAAAATTGATACAAATACAATTCCACCATAATAATATGTGAAAGTGACACATATGTATATACCAAGTGACATTCATATGATTAGAACCTATAGAAATATATAAATCAGTGAAAAAAGACACAATAAATTGTATATAAAACATTTACAAATCATATAACTAAGTGAAAGTGACACAAGACCTAAGATTTGATGGCCAAAGTATAATAAACACCTGTGATAATGAATAATCAGTGCCTAATACAACAATAACCTACCTCAATTACTAATAAAATGTACGGTATCGAGTGAAAATGAGCATTATCAGTGACAGTGACACTCTCTAAAGCATATTTGTCAAAGTGAAAGTGACACAAGACCTAAGATTTGATGGCCAAAGTATAATAAACACCTGTGATAACGAATAATCAGTGCCTAATACAACAATAACCTACCTCAATTACTAATAAAATGTACGGTATCGAGTGAAAATGAGCATTATCAGTGACAGTGACACTCTCTAAAGCATATTTGTCAAAGTGAAAGTGACACAAGACCTAAGATTTGATGGCCAAAGTATAATAAACACCTGTGATAACGAATAATAAGTGCCTAATACAACAATAACCTACCTCAATTACTAATAAAATGTACGGTATCGAGTGAAAATTACCAATATCAGTGAAATTGATACCCTAATAAACATATTTTATATAATTGGCCTCAAAATAACTAGAAAATATCAAAACAAACATCACATTCTCAATATCAAACACTAAAATCGTCTAAGGGAGATAAATACTTTGGCGCGGCGAGCGGCTAGGTGCGTCGTAGCCAGGGCGGGCCGACGCTTTCGGACGCGTGAGGAAATTCCCGCATAAAAAAGCACTCGTCTTCCCGCGCTCACCATTATGCAACCAGAGGGGCTAGAGACCTCTACTAAACGCCATTCGACAGAGGAAGGTTTGTGGAACATTATTTTTTTTTATTCACAACATTACATGCAATATTCATTCTTTTACAGAGTAGTTAACATAGGTAAAAAATCCTCAAAACCCCCGGTACAGGAGTACAGTCATAAGCTATAGCCCCCGGGGCTGGAGGGTTAAATGTTAGATGTTATAAAGATGCTCGTATCGGAAATGGAACCCAAAAAGGCAGGCAGCGGAACAATGCTCGTGCAGGCTATGCACACAAAAAGGCAGTATATATAATGCCGTCGGAGCCAAGAATATCCTAAACACTACAACTCTAATAATAATCGCCACAATACAGTATTCCTATCAACAAAAAGAGCCTAAGTCGTTTGTGTCTCAATACATCAAACTAGGCTGCGAAATGCTTGTGTAATCATAAATGGGTATGCATAAAAAGAGTAATTAGGTTAATATACTTAATGTCTACTATGATTGATAAAGTCTAGCTAGAGTCAATGATACGAGATACTGGTGCGCATGGCATGCTGCATAGCCTAGTGCAAATCTCAAGTCTGTGTGTCAAATATTACGTTATAATGAAGGGTAGCTCTCTTGAGAAACCTTAATACCGAAGTATTAAGCGTTCTCCTGGCGTACCTCAAAGACAAACAATCGAGACTAGAACAGTGCAGAATGGTATAGGCAAAAAGCCCTCATTCGTGCATGCTCTACTCTCAATGGCACACAGACTAGAATTTACTCAATCAACTCCAGTTCTCAGGTATGTCGTGCCGCTTTTAACTAAAGCCAGCACTCATAGGAAACAATACCTATTATATCAGACTCCCAGTCTAGCATTATCTAATCCAGCAGAACAGTAATAATTATAGGAAGCAGCAATAAGAAAGCCAACCAATGCTTCGTGATCCACTTATCTTAACAACTAACATACACAGGTTATATCAGACCTTAACACACAATACAACTGGCCAGCATGAAGCTGATTTTGCAGAGTTAACCAGAGGGGATATAATGTTAATAAAGGTGGTGAAAGATATGTAAAATGAGAGAGATAGGCAGAGGAAAAGATTCTCAGGTAAGAGCGGGGACAGGTTGCAAGGGATAAAGATGGATGCGTTCTAGAAACCAGATCTGAGGGAGAGAGTGGTGAGGAACCAGTATATATACTCGCACTAGCTCGAGCCGCGTGGGAAACCAACGGTTACGAGTCGACCGACCACTCACAGAGCTCGCAGCATGGTAAGGACCTCTCTCCACCAACCCCCGCGAGGCAGCCAGCCGTGACGTCATCGAGCGGGACAAAAAACACTGCGCGCCCCCTCTCACTCTGTTCTACTCCCTCTCTCTCTCCCAGATCCTATCATTACTAGTTAATGACAAAACATATACTTTACAATTAAATATATAAAGCCTTGACATGGGCGAAAACAAAGAGCCTTTCTGGACTGCCCATGACACGAGCTTTCATATGAAATAAAGCACACTCTAATACATAAACTGTAGCCCCATCCACTGCCCTGGCGATCCTAGCGAGTCACTGTAGGACAAGCCATGCGGTTCTAACGGAGTGGTCAACGTCACAACAGATATCCATCGACTCCGCTATTAGATTTTCCTGATAGAACACAAAAATCTGTGGTGAATTTAATTCCTTTCCATTGTACCACCACCGTACCACCACCGTATTAGTTCTCCCTAGAAATGTCAGTGGTTGACCCCCGGCTCCTGACAACTGAATACCAGTTTGATTTAAGGGGCCGATCCCTTTCTGACTAACCCTCACAAAATTCTCCAAAAGACAACTTCTGTTTGCCCCTGTATCAATTAACATGTTTGCGACTTTCCCATGTATTACTATAGTTTCACAAGGCGTTTGTCTTTCTAATATGTTGACCTCACTATACCGCCTTTCTATGTGAGGTGTAACGGAAAATGTTCTCTCTCTTCCGGCATCGTGATTTTTGGCTGGGTTTCTGTCTCCCGATACTCTACTGGAAGCATTCCACCCTGGTTTGGATCGGTTCCCCTTGGTAGGGGTCGATCGTTTGGAAGTGCAGGCCTGGAGTTAAATCTAGGGGTTGGGGTTTGGGGACGGTTGGAACAGTTCCTAGCTAGGTGTCCGGTTTGTCTGCATATAAAGCATCGGATCATTGGTTCTCGGATACCCTTTGTTTGGGTTCTCCTCCTCCCATTTCTTTTTCTCCTCCTTTATCTCTCGGGCTTCCATTATTTTCTTGATTACCTCCATGAGTTCCATAGTGGTAGTCACTTCATGGATAATGCAGTGCCTTCTAACTTCCACAGGGCATGCTTGGATCATAATTTCTCTAATCTCTGTTTCCTGACTCCCTTGGTCCATATGGGGATACGCAAGTCTGACATTTTTCGCGATTTCCCTCCTCAGGGCTCTCACATTTTGGCCGTCTAGTTTCAGACTCTTAAGTTTGTCTCTGGCCTTCCTAGTGGAGGTTTCTCGGCCAAATTCTTCAATTAGGGCACTCCTAAATTCTGCCCATGACACTAGTCCCTTTAGACGTACTCTTACATCGTTCAGGGCCTTGCCTAAGTGTGCCTTTCCATAGGCGATCTTCTTTCCATTTTCTCCTATGTCAAGTAGAGTGAACTGACATTCTAATTGTTCGATCCATTGCTTGATTTCTTCTTTCCCCTCGTCCCATAATCTGAATGGTAATACGACCATCATTGTTCTGTTAGATAATTATACTCAATCTAAATGATTTGTCGGATCCCACCGCTTGCCACCAAAATGTAGTATTTATTTTCGTATCTCAAATATACTACTAGAGTGGGGTATAATCTCGACAGCCATTCAGAAGTTCGTATACTTTATTTAACAAACTTGCTACTACACTAATAATGGTTTCTCTGTTCGGGCCGAGATGAGTTCAAGACACGGATTGAATATTACGTCGACCCAACATAGGTTGTACTTTGGAATCCGAGAACTCCTGTAACTCCCTATTTGAATTCCCGATATTCAGGTATTGACTTAAGTCGGCTTCGATCCAAAGGCACGTTATTAGTTTCTACAATAATAAGGTTTTTACCGAGCCCTGCTGTGTCTGCTGTAGAGACCAGGGCATTAATGCATCATACCTTTACTCACTTATCTAAACAAGGGTTATATCTCTAAACTAAACTTCGAAATGATATTGTTTTACCGAGCCTAGTATGTCTACTCCAGAGACCAAGGCGTTACTACATATGACCTTTCAATTAATATATCCTCTTAACCATATACAATACATTTACTCATATGACCAGGGCGTATTTACAATTTTACCTCAATTGCCCTCGGAATACTCTTGAATTATATATTGTCCTTGTTACTTCATATATTATATGTCTTCTAAATGACCAGGGCGTTGTTACAAGTTGCCTCTAAATACTCTTGGATTATATATACATACACGTAATCCTATTACAAAACAGTTTATCTTCACATCTATTACCTGGTCAATAATAATTCTTAACCTAATGCAAGTGGCACCTCGATAATTCTACACGGCCAAGGTTCTCCGCTTTTATCCCTTTACATAGATTCTTATGATTACAATATTATCCTGGACCTAACACCCGTAACACTTAACACAAATCTAATATTCCTTTAATTATGATAACAGATAATGTTTCCTTTATAACCAAAGATTTCGTTGATCATACGGACTAGTGTCCTTCCTACCTATTTCTCAAACTAAAGCTGGTCTAATGGCAACTATTATTTGTTCCTCTGAGCCTTATAGTTGCGTGTCTATCTTCAAGAATTATTCCCTTTTACTTTATTATTAATATCTATGTTCTGTCCTAGCAGATCCTATACTAGCTATAACTAATCGGCATGGAGCCTTCTCTAACAAGAATAACTATTTTCCTCTTAACACATCATCATTTTATTTAGCAACAAAAGTCTAGTATCTTTTCTCTTTAGTCTGTCCAATAAGAACACATCATTATTATGGAACCACTGGGTTAGTCAAGCATATTCTCTCTTTCTTTTAAGTCTGGTTCGGGCCTAATATGGGTCCTTTATAAATATATATTTATGGTATACTGCTAGGTGTGTACTGGAACAATTTCACCACCTCAGAGCTGGCCAATAGCTCCTCTGGAAGTTCTCGCTCCCATCTACTCTCTGCCGTCCCTCTTGAATCGCTTGGCTGTAAGTATGCAAACCAGCGATGTGACGACAGGCGGCCGAATACTGAAGGTGTATCCACCTAGTAGGTGAGAGCGATGCTAGGCCTTAGGTGGTCTTTATTGGAACATTTGATGAGGGTTGGGTGGCTGGAACAAGTAGTTACGAGTTCCCTTGTGTGCCCAAGCGAGGGAGAAGGAAGTGAGTTGAAAGATGCAAACCCAGTGGGTTCCGAGAGGTGAATGACCGCTGCAGCCTCCCCCACATTCCTAATATAGTCATGCCTCCCATTCTCCGGTGCTGTGATTGGCTGAGCCAGCCGCCCGGCCCCCCGCGCGTCTTGAATCCTTTGTTGCTTCACCTCTACTCTTTTCTCTTCATAATATGTTCCTGGAAGCTGGTTGCAAACGTCTTTTAGTGGCTTACGGGAGTATAGGGCTGGCACTGATATATTAGACCCATTGCAACCAGGGGAAACGGCCGATGAAGAGAGCGAGAGCGAGTTTAAAGGTGAGGCGATGCATGTAGCCGGGCGCTCCGAAAATGGAGGCTTCTGATTGGTCGGCCGGGAAGGCGTGGCATGTTTTTGACGTGAGCCAAAAGTGTCAAACTCAGCTGATGAAGAGAGCAGGTAAAAGGGAGCGTGCTGATTGGTGGATGGCCTTTTTACTTTAATAATAATAATTAAAGTTGCAAGCAACGTTGTCCGGGGTTTGTCCAGGGTTGCACGCAGGGTATTGTGTTGTATACAAGGGCTGTGTCACATATATCAAAATATCATGTATCTTATCGGGCATGGAGAAAATACAGACGGAATATATTGTAGCCATTTTGGCTGTGGCCACTTAGGCCAATAAGGACTGTGGCCATTTTGGTTAAAGCTATCAACCCCGTACGAGTAGGCATAATTGCCCAAAATAACTTTAATTACCTGCTCATTTTAATGTATAAGCAAAAGCCAGAGCAGCTGCTACAAAATAGCCGGAAAATCGTCTCCATCAAATGAGAGGCCCCGTGGGAATTGGGTTAAGGAGTGTGGTTGTCTTGATTGTGGCCTTTTAGGAGTGTGACCATAAGGGTTATGAAGTGTAGCCTTTTTTGTTTTTTGCAGTTCAGAAGCTTGGCCTTTTTAGTTAGCCATGGAGAATCTACAGAAGATGCAAATTATTATAAGCAACCTCATGTTAAAAAAAAATTGTATATTTTGTTTAGCTTTCCTTGGCATTCCTCTTCCTCTATGTATCTAGCAATTAAACCCCATCAAACTCCTTATGATGCGATGGTGTGGTAATTTCCCCAGGCCAAAAAGCTCTAAAACGCGATCGCATGATAACTCAGAGTTATAGATATGTGGAATAGGCTACCGAGTGCTATAGTGGGATCAAGAACAATAGGATTTCAACATAAAATTAGATAGGACGAGATGGGTTGCCTGTGAAAGGGATCTAACGTGTGTTTGACAATCAATCAATCAATCAATCAATCAATCAATCAAATATGTTTATTTAGCCGTAAAGTATACAATAAGTTAACAATATTATTAATATAATACATGTTGGACATCCGGCTGATCCATGTGAGAGAAACTCTCTTAACTCCTAAGTGTCGGCGCGCAACATAAGTTGAGTATAATAAATCTGAACCATCTGGCGGCGCGCAACATAGGTCGTGTGGCAATTTCAGCACGTAATGTTGCTGAGAGAGAGAGACAAGTGGTGGCAGGAGAGTAGCGAGCGTATGACTGCTCCAGACCACCGCGGCGAACCTACTGACACGAATCCCACCTCCTCCCTCCCTCTCTCACTCGCTACATACTGAATTGTATGGGGAAAGTACCGAATTACATGTTTTTTGCACTCGCATTGCGCGGTTGTTGCAAGAAAACTAGCCGTCATAAAAGGATCGTTATGGTGTCATTGGAAAGCTCTGTTTATGCCCTTTCAGGGATAGATACTTGTTTTACGCTCTGGGTCTTATTTAGGCATGAAAATGATCACGTAAACAGCCCTATTTTGGCTAAAAACACCCCGCTGGGCGGTACATATAAATAAACCGCTAGCCCGCTAATCTAGTGTTAACCCTTCTTTAGCGGCGCGCAACATAAGTCGAGTTAAATAAAGCTGGACTATGTGGCGGCGCTCGACATAGGTCGAGTGACAATTTCAGCACGTAATGTTGCTGAGAGAGAGAGAGACAAGTGGTGGCAGGAGAGTAGCGAGCGTATGACTGCTCCAGACCACCGCGGCGAACCTACTGACACGAATCTCACCTCCTCCCTCCCTCTCTCACTCGCTATATACGGAATTGTATGGGGAAAGTGCCTAATTACATGCTTTTTGCACTCGCGTTGCACGGTTTTTGCAAGAAAACTAGCCATCATAAAAGGATCGTTATGGTGTCATTCGAAAGCTCTGTTTATGCCCTTTCAGGGATAGATACTTGTTTTACGTTCTGGGTCTTATTTAGGCATGAAAATGATCACGTAAACAGCCCTATTTTGGCTAAAAACACCCCGCTGGTGGCTACATATTATAAACCGCATAGGCCGCTCTTTAAGTGTTAAAGGCACCTTGCATTTAACCCAAATTTATTTACATTTTACTACAAACTTTTATGTGTTTTTTTCTTTTTTTGCTAATACAAATTATTGTGTTATTATATGTAACATTTACCTTCATAAAATAGTGTATGAAACCATCCCTACAGACAAACACCCACCACATAAACATACTCAACACAAGACCTACACAGTTGATGTTGCAAGCATTTGAATTCTGGAGGAAGTTTACATTATATTCAATTGCATTTAATATTTGGTCAACAAATATGATTTGAGGGATATCTTAAAACTAGACAGGAAGGAATTATCTTGAATATGTCGAGGCAGTGCATTCCAGCCCTTTACACCATGATAATTAATAGATTTTTGAGATTGAGTTTATGTCATTCTTGGAATTTTTAAATCTCTTGTATTTCTTGTTATACCTTTCGTTTGAGCGGAAATTAAACAGTTCCATATTATTATAATTGTTAATGGCTTTATATACAAAGATAGCAGTGCAATAAGTGTTTATGTCTTCCCATTTTAGGAGACGTAGAGATTTAAATAATTCATTTGTATGATCATATTTTCTTTTAAAGGTAATTGTCCTAATTATTTTCTTTTGTGCCAATTTCACTCTTTCTATCTTAGTTTTACCTGCAGTTGCCCAAACTGTATGACAGTATGAGAAGAAAGGGTACACCAAAGAGTAGTAGAGCTGTTTAACCCTTAACTGTCAGCGCGCAACTTATGTCGTGTGAAATAAATTTGGACTAAGTGGCGGTTCACAACTTATGTTGTGCGCCATTTTCAGCACGTAATGTTGCTGAGAGAGAGAGCTGAGCGATGTGAGGATCCTAGCAACTGTATGACCGCTCACCACCACCGCGGTGGACCAACTGAAGTGAATCCCACCCTTCCCTCCCCTCTCACACTCGCTACACAGGGAATTATATAGGGAAATTACCTAATTACAGGGTTTTTGCACTCGTGTTGCACGATCGTTGCAAGAAAACCAGTGGTCGTACAAGGATGTTCATGTGTCATTGGAAAGCTCTGTTTACGCCCTTTCAGAGATAGCGACTTGTTTTACGCTCTGGGTCTTATTTAGGCATGAAAATGATCACATAAACAATCCTATTTAGGGTAAAAAAAAAACCCGCTGGGCGGTACGGTCAAATAGACCACCTAGGCCGCTCGTACTTCCGTAGTAAAGGAGTTACGTGTTAAATACAATATGCCACACTGTTTATTTATCTTACCTGTCAAAGAGTGTATAATATGTGATTGCCAGGTCAATTGTCTATCCACCACAACTCCAAGAAATCTGATACTTTCTTCTTCTTTTAACACTGTATTACCAATTTTAATGGAATCTATATTTAGAGGAATATTCTTCTTTCTGTGATGAACGATATACTTTGTTTTGTCGATATTTAGGGTTAGTTTATTTGCAGTCATCCAACAATAGACACTAGAGTTCATTATTTATGGACTGCACTAGAGTATTTATATTGCTATGGCTGTCATAGAGTGTTGTATCGTCAGCAAACAATATAGCTTTAAATAGCCTAAGTAGAATTAACTAAGTCATTCACATATGAAATAAATAACAATGGGCCCAGTATGGATCCTTGTGGAACCCCAAAGGATAATGCTAATTTATTTGATTTAATATTCTTATACTCTACTTATTGCATGCGACCTTTAAGATAGGATTCAAACCACCGATATGTAGTATTTCTTATACCATAATGCTTAAGTTTGTCTAATAGAATGCGGTGGTCAACTGTGTCAAAAGCTTTTGACAGATCTAAAAATACACAAATTGTAAATAGTTTCTTATCAAATGCTGCAAGTATGTCATTAATAAATGTTGTTAGAGCAGTCTCCGTTGATTTCCCACGTCTAAATCCACACTGGGCATCATAAATTATACCGTTAGACGTACAATATTCTGTAACTCTATTAAACATTAGTTTCACTGATATTTTGCTCATCACAGGTAACACAGATATTGGTCTGTGATTATTAAATAGTCTACTATCTCCAGATTTAAATATTGGCAAAACCTTGGCAATTATAAGATGGTCGGGAAAAATACCGGTGAAAAAAGACGAATTACAGAGGTGTAGAATAAGATTAGACAAAGAAGGCACCACTACTCGTAAAATGTTCATAGGTACTCCATCACAGCCTGGAGAAGAATCCCGCAGCTGGCTAACTGTATTAGTAATTCTTCTCTAGTCACTGGAGGCATTGAGAATGATGATTCTTCTCTGTTTTGCAAGTAGGAATTGAAAGAAATGTTTGATTCCCTAATATTTTCAGCTAGATTTTTACCTACATTAACAAAGTGTGAATTCAATTGATTTGCTATTATATCTGGTTCATCAATTACATTGTTGTTATAAATAAATTGTTCACTTAATTTGCACTGTTTATGTTTTCCTAGAACTTAATTTATATTATTCCAAGCCTTTTTTACAATCACCAGCACTTTCTTCTAGCTTTCTTTTATAATAATTTCCCTTAGCAGTTCTTATAGATTGAGTAACCTGATTACGAAGCCTATGGTACCTCTCTCCAAACGTGATGGGTTTTAATGCATATTTTCTCGCCAATTTATTCTTTTCACTGATCATCTCTTTTATTTCGGGGGTTATATATGGCTTAGACAGATGGTTTACCTTTATTCGCTTAGTGATAATAGGAAAATATTTGTTGAAGGAGGCATTAAATATTGTCATGAAATTACTATAAATGACATTGGGGTTATTTGAACAAAGCACTAGCTCTCTGCAGGCTCCCGTTTCCTTATTTTTCTTATGTTCTCATTTGTTAGAGAGAGAGAGGGAGAAAGAGAAGCATGGCAAGAGAGAATAGAATGTCGTAAACGTAAGCAAGACAGTGATAAAAGAGAGAGAGAGCACGGTATGGGTTGGGTGTGAAAGGGATCTTCCGTGTGTGGGCTAATCGGCTCTCTGCAGACCCCCATTTTCCTATATTCTCATTTGTTAGAGAAAGAGAGAGAGAGAGCGTAGGATGTCGTAATCGTAAGGAAGACAGCGATAAATAAGAGAGAGAAAGCTGCCTAACTTGTACAGGGGTGCAAACAAAGAAGAGCAAAAGCGAGAGTGATTGGCTATGTAAGGGATTTGCCTCTAATCGTTTGGTAACAGAATTGTAGATATGTGGAATAGGCTACCGAGTGTCTTGTGTGGGAGAAATTGGCTCTCTGCTGACTCCCATTTTCTTATGTTCCTATTTCTTACAATTATATCTTGGTTGCAGGTATATGATAACATTGGTGTATAGTAAGTAGTGTAAGTAACAAATAAAGCATATGAGATGAGTTAGGTGTGAATGGGATCTGCCTTGTGTGGGCCACTTGGCTCTGCTGACTCCCATTTTCATCTTAGTTGCATGTGTAAGGGATTTTCCTAATTTGTACAGGTATGCAAACAAACAAGAGCGGGAAAGAGATTGGCTGTGTAAGGGATCTGCCTCTATTCATTTGGTAATAGTTGTAGATATATGGAATAGGCTACAGAGTGCTATAATGGGATGAATAACAATAGAGCTTAGACATTAAATATGATAGGACGAGATGAGTTGGGGGTGAAAAGGATCTGCCGTGTCTGGGCCAATCGGCTCTCTGCAGACTCTAGTTTTCTTATGTTTTTATGTTCTCATTTGTGTGTGAGAGAGAGAGAGCATGGCATTAGAGAATAGGATGTTGTAAATAGAAATAAGACAGAGAGAGAGAGCTAGAGGGATGGGTTGCGTGTTTTCCATACTTTTATTTCCATAAGTATTGGACAGTCTAAATTTAAGTGTAATCTTAAGTAATAAGTAATAAGTTTGTAGGAATAAGAATCATAATAATTTGATTTAGTATAAATGCGAAGGATATTGAATTATGTTCTGTATTAGATATTAAGTAGTAATGTCACTCCTATAAACTTAGGTATTGATAAGGGGGTCGATATTTACCGACCGATTAGCGCGTGCGCGGAAAAGTGTGGCTCCCGCAAATTTGACAGGGAGCACTCACTCGCTCTCTGACCACCACCGCTGACAGTATATCTTCTCTTGTTATAATTTTTAACCCGTTAGAACTAACCTCAGCGTAGATTCCCATCAATTCACCTATCATCTATTATCCTCCTAATTATCATTCAAGTCTTGAGGCCCTCTTCTGTCATTAACTATTCCTGCAGTTTCTTACAGTAGATCCTCTGGAAAAAGGCAAACTAGGCCTGTGTATCCAGCTCAGTGCCAGTACTTGCACTGCTGCGGTCATTCACGGTGTTGGCGGCGGCGGTAGCAGACGCAACATTTTTACTATTCTGTATTTTTGCTTTGTAATCAAACATCAATTCTTGTCTTCCCCATGCTTTATCAAGATTACTTTCAAATTTCTTTACTGATTCGGAATGGACTACATACTGGGGCAGTGCATTCCACTCATTTACCACTCTATCACAAAATGAGTTCTTTGCCTTCTCAAGCCTATTTCTTTCCTTGTAAATTTTCTTAGAGTGTCCTCTCGTTCTTGTTCCCTCCCGCATCAAGAAGATTCCTTCACACACATCCTCATCATACATTCCTGACACTATCTTAAAAGTCTCTATCATATCCCCTCTCTTTCTCCTATATGCCAGTGTCGGAAATCCCAGTGTCCTCAACCTCTACTCATAGCCCGCGTTCTTCAACGTTGGTACCAGCTTGCTAGCTCTCCTCTGCACTTTCTCCACTGCTTCTATATCCTTTACCATATTTGGAGCCCACACCTGGTTCGCATATTCCAGGTGCGGTCTAACGAGCGCTGTATAGAGATTCCTGAAGATTTCTTCATCCATTGACACAAATGTCCTCCTTATCAGCCCTACAATTCTATTGGCTTTATTTATCTTTTCTGCTAAATGTTCTGAGAAATTTAACTTATTGTCTATCACTACTCCTATATCCTTTTCTGCATTCACTTCCTCCATCGCTTCATACATACTGTATCCTACCTTGTCTGTCTTGCTTGTCCCAATCCGCATGTACTTGCATTTTTTTGGATGAAAAGGCATTAACCAATGTTCAGACCATCCCTTCATGCCCTCCACATCTCCTAGAAGCAAATCCACATCTTCCTTACTCCTCACTCTTCTATACAGCTTGGTGTCATCTGCATAAAGGAATATCTCACTTCCATTAGTTATAACTTCAAGTAAGTCATTGATAAACATAACGAACAGTAGTGGTCCCAACACAGATCCCTGAGGTACCCCACTTGTAATTTCCCTCCACCCCGAGCCTATTCCGTTCTCCAGTACCCTCTGTCTCCGATCTTTCAGGAAGGCATCTATCCATTTCACACATTTCTCTCCTATACTATAGCTTCTAATTTTCTCTTTTAGCCTTTTATGTGGGACCTTATCGAAGGCCTTCATAAAATTGCAATATACCACGTCTATAACATCCCCATCCTCCAGAATTTGGATCCAATCATCTACCACCTTAATTAGCTGTAGTACCATCGACTTCCCTGGCAAGAATCCGAACTGTCTCCCACTGAAAAGTTGGTTTTATTTCATATGTTCCATTATTCCTTCTCTAATTACAGTTTCCATTAGTTTACACACAACACTTGTCAAACTGACTGGTCTATAGTTTCCTGGGTCATTGCTCTTCCTCTTCTTAAAAATAGCTGTTATGTTTGCCTCTCTCCAGTCCGTCGGGATTTGTCCTGTATTAAAAGATACCTCAAATACAAAATTTAATGGCTCTACTAACATCTCACCTCCTTCCTTTATGATTCTTGGATGTATCCCATCCGGTCCCGGGGACTTACTTCTGTTCATTTTTCCTATAGCACTCCTTATTCTAGCATGGGAAAACTCTAATAGTTCTAGTGCTGGTGCCTGTTTGATGGGATTAGTAGGCACTGCATCATCCGACTATACTGTAAGTACCTCCCCAAAATATTTCCCCAGCACCTCTGCTTTCTCCTTATCAGTTTCTGCTTTATTCATATCATCCAAGTCTCCTATCAGTTCTGGGATACCTACTCTTCTTGTTAACTTTTCTTGAATATACTTCCAGAATATTTTTGGATTATCCTTCACATTTCTTGCTATCTCTATTTCACTCTCCTTCACCCCCCTCCTTGTCTCCCACCTTATTTTATTGTTTATATGTCTGCATTCCAAATCCAATTCTTTAGTTTCTATACTAGATCCATTGTTCTTTTTTAACAATTTTAGTCTTTCACACAAACGTTCCTTTTTTTCTTATCAATGTCCAAAGCTTTCTTTTCATTGGCAATTCTGGGTTCGTTCTTTTCCTCAAATTTGTTTTATCCTTATATTCTCTTACTGGTACACATTTGGATATAGCATTCTCCAGTTTGACTCTAATCTTCCTCCACATTCCTTCAGCATCTTCACCGTTCAAGTACTCCCCCCAGCCAATGTCCAAACACCTTCTCAACAGCTCATAATCTGCTCTATCATACATGTATTTTTGTGTTTGCTTCTATTATCCCTCTCTGTTTTAATATTGCAACTAAAACTTATAAAGGCATGGTCACTACGACCTATAGGGTTGTCCACATTGACATCTTCCACTATATCCTCCTCATTACTAAATATCAAATCAAGTACACTCCCCTGCATCCCATCTCTGTATCTTGTCATCTCTGTAATATGTTGCGTTAAAAAACCATCTCTCACTTTCGCTATGAACTTGTATTCCAGGCTACACTGTCCCGCTGGAGTAGTATAATTTGCCCAGTTGATCCTTGGCAAATTGAAATCTCCAATCAATATGTTATATTTTGTCTCTCTATTATCTATTTCCTCCATTGCTTTCAGTAGGTTATCATCCTCTTCCCTACTATTATTTGGGCTTCTATATATAGAGGCAATTAGAATTGACCCTCTTGCACATTTTACTTCAATACACAAATACTCACAATACTGCTGTCTCAAATCCACCTCATTTACCTTGAGCTCTTTTCTTACATAAATAAGCAGTCCTCTTCCAACCTCTGCTCTAATAGCATTCCTCTCATACAACTCCAAACCCTCCAAACTATACTCCACCAGTTCCCTTTCAATTCTATAATTTTTTGGTCTTACTTCCTGTAAGGCTATGACATCAGGTTTTTCCTCTTCATCCTGCAACCTACATATCAGTTCTCTTTTCTTGTCCCGGGTAAACACATCAACATTACTAAACATAATCCTTAATCTTTCTACCATTCCTTCAGAAACTACATCATCCCGCTCCTCCTGTACGTACCCTACTCCCCCCCCCCCCCTAGCACTACTGGGTCTGCAGCTTCGTCTCCTGTCTCTCCCCGAGACACCTCCACCCTGCTCTCCCCCTCCGCCACAACTCCTATCACATTCTCTTCCCTCCCTGATCTCCTTCTCCCTTCTATTCGTATAAACCACTTCTTCAAAATCCCGTCCCTCACTCTCCAAAAAAACTTCCTCTTATCCTCCTCACCCAACGTTCCATTATCCTCATCAGCCTTTTCCTGTAATTCCTTTATTTTTTGTCTTTGTTCTATGCTCAAATACTTCTTTAGTCTTATATGTTTCAATTCTTCATTTGTGTTTAGCCTCCAACTAAAATTTGTCACTGTCTCTGCCACTGCCCTGGTTTTAAACTGTAGTCTTATAGGTCTCATCATCCCCCTTTTTTATATCTACCTATCCTACTGACTTCCTCCACCTGCCCTTCCCATCCACATCCACACCTTTTATGACCTCCTTCACTTTCTCCATATCCCTCACTTTTCTCACTCCATTATCATTCATATGAGCCTCTATATCTCCATGCATGATCAGACCCCTATCCCTGTCCATGGCCTCCCTCACGACACGCTCCTTGTTCTTCATGACACCTACGACTGCACTCTCACAACAGTTACTTTTGTTGGTCTTATTCATTTCTTCCTTTTGTTCTTTCACAATATCCTCCAAAGCATTAACTTTCTGTTCACCTACCACCGTCCATGCAGTTGACTCCTTCACTTCCTTGAATCGTCCTTCGTATTCCTTCAGCTGCTCCTTCAATGCCATATTCTCTGCTCCCAATTCATCTACCCTTTTTAATACCATCTCTAGGCTATTATTAACTTCCGAAATAGGCCTACATTCGCTTCCTTCACTAGGACTATTCCCTGCCCCACCTGACACACCACATAGTTCACACAGTCCCTTAACTTTCTCACCAATGTCCCCCTTTCATTTCTCCGTATCACTCTTCCACTTTTCCAAATCCTTCACAACATTAATAACCTCTTCTAACTTCTTATCTGTACTCCTAAACCCACGAAACCGTTGTAGCCTTTCTTCCGCCTCCGAAATTCCCGCAATTTCATCCGCCATCTTTGTTTACAATCACAACAAATCACAACAACTCCAGCTGTCCCGTTGTTACACTACTCTTATTACACTATATATCACCCCTCCACCACTCCAATTTATCTTCCAAACACTTCACAAGTCCTTCCTCTCCTCGCTAGCTCCGTATGCATTTGAAATTCCGTGTTATTTAATCGTGCCTATGAAAATATGCCGGAGCCTCAAAAAATGCGTCCGCCTCCCGCCATTGCCGCGCACCATGCTCGTTATTAATTAATTTCCTCGTTGTTTAACATTCGTTTCACCACTCTACCGCCAACCTGTTGCCTTGTTTCCACTCCACAATAACCTAACCCGTCGCCTACGATCCAGCAACCAGGTAATATACTATTGTGTGTTGTTCTTCAATTTACAGTTCATTTCCTCCAATAATATCCACATAATAAATGGTCCTTCGAACCGGATTTGAACCCGTGACCTATGGTCCTTCGAACATCGTAATACTTTTTTCTCAACTCGGTTGTCTGGTGTCTTAGCGCGGCGGATTGTTGTGGCTTGTTGTTGTTGTTGTTGTTGCTGTTCGCCAAGCTGCCTGGCCGAACAGCCCCAAGGCCATAACCGAGCGCCCCCACAGAACCCTCCCTGCCGACCACAATAAAGCCTGGGTGACCGAAGCCACTCCATGGCGGGGAGCTGAGGAGGGTGCAGAAATGCCCGGGAAACCAAACACCCAGGGCCCTGTGCCCCTCAGGAATTATGAAGAGAAAGTTGAGGGGCAAAGGAAAAATGTGACGCTTTGGCTTCCAATCTTGGTAGATTGGGAGGTCAATCCACGCAAGAGACGCCGTCACTTGAGATCTAGAAAGTATGTAAGTAAAAGGAACAGTCAGAGTAAGCTATGGGTATGGCAGAGATCGCTCAGTTCTCACTCTGATAGACCAGCCCATCACCACTGTTGTGGCTTGTACGACGGCGCGGTTGTTTTGTCCCCCTATTTCCCTATTTTTTTTGTGTTGTTGTCGGCCGCAAGGGTCGCCTCATGGCCCAAGGGTTTTATAGGCATGGCGTGGCAGGGGGGGGGGGGGGGGGGAGAAGACTTTGACCCTGATAGGGCTGAAAATCCTGGGATAATTAAGAAAGTGGCCATAATAGGACACTCGTTTGTCAGGGATCTGTACATAGACAAACCTATATATCATCCCTACTTCACAGTCAAGCCTCTCGCAGCCCCTGGCGCCACAGTAACCTCTCTACGAGGAACAGAGGCCTGGACCCGATTGGTCAACTGGAGACCTGACCTCACATTCCTAGTGATTGGGGGAAACGACGTTTCACGCGGGATTGTGCCAAAGGAGCTGGCTAATCAAATCCAGGAACTGGCGAAGGATGTGGAGAGTGTGACCGGGGCAGTTGTCGCATTATCGGCATAGAAAAGCGGCAGAACCCTACGGGCATTAGGGGCTGACGAGTTCAACAAGATCAGGAACTTGGTCAACCAGTGGCTCAAGAGGAATCTGCCATACTCCCGGAGCCGGTACTCCTCCATGAACACGTCGGCCAACGATTTTGCGGCTGATGGAGTCCACTTAAAATACCCCGCATCAGACCAGTTCAGGGAGTTGGTGGAAACGGCTCGGGTGTTTTTCGGTGCCGATGCGGAAGCTATATTAGACAGGAGATTTGATGAACTAAATATGCATATGCATTAAGTTGGCCCAATACCATTTAGGCTAATTAGGTTAACTTTACCCTAAATTTAAAAATTTCTTCAAGTTAGCCTATTCTAAATTTAACTTCATGTTGGCCTAACCTAAAATTTAACTTTTTCTTTAAGTTGGGCTATTTTTCTATATTTAGCAACATGTTGGCCTACCCTAATATTGAATTTTCTTTAAGTTGGTTTATTCTAAATTTATCATCTTGATGGCTTAACCTAAAATTTAATTTCTCTACAAGTTAGCTTTATCTTCTAAATTTAGTAGCCTATCATGTTAACCTCTTGAATTAAAATATAACCTTGCCTATCAAAATTAGATAAATTATTTTAACATGTGTTCCTTTGATCCTTAAGATAATGATGTAATAAGTTTCCAATATTGATTACCGCCGCTCGAGTTTAAGTGTTAAGTCCGAACCGAGTTTGATCGGCGGAAAGTTTTTCTCTTTCGGCTGAAACATTATTAAAAAAATTGTATTTCGCAATTTTCATCCACTTTTGACTAAAATTAACAGTGGACGATCTAGCCCAAGGCAAACCCCGTAGGGCAGGCATTAAAGGGTCATTAACTGTCCTGTCAAGGGATTTAGAGGAGTTCTTGGAAACCGCAACTCGGGTAGAAGTAGAGGCAAAATTGCATTGCGTGCAGACACAGGTGGCCAAGTTTGAAGCCAATCAAGAAGTCTTGTTGCCACTATATACCTCTGACACCGAGTATTATAAGGAAAACCAAGAGGATACCATCTACTTATTTGATATGTATGGGATAATCGCTACTCTGAAGGAGAAACTGGGTACACCAGAAAGGCATAATCAGTCTGAAGTAAAGAAAGTATCGGGTGTTAAATTGCCGCACCTGACTTTGCCCACCTTCGCTGGCGACCCAACATTATGGACAGGATTCTGGGACATGTTTAGATGTGTGGTGCATGACAGGACTAATATAAGTGTGATTAAAAAACTAACGTACTTAAGGGGTCAGATTTTTTATTTTTTTTTATTTATTTTTTTTTTTTTATTTATTTTTTGCTATATTCCAACTACTCCCTCTCGGGCATAGGCTGATATCCTCTACACTCTACCGCTGAACACGGTGAGGTCCGTGAGGTCTTGCTCCAGTCTAGGGAGTGAGACATGCGAAGCTTCACGGCTCGAAGCAACTCCATCTCTGAAGCCGCCTCGCCTCTTACCTTTTGATACCTTTTGATGTGTTCGCCGCTCTTCTAGCGGCACCAAGGAGCGCGACGCCCCTCGTTATGGGTGGTGATTTGGTGCAGTAGACTGTTTGAAGCGATAGCTCGCTCCCTTGCGAGGATGGGCTCGTCTGCGCTTCACAGTCTCATCCCCCACACTCGGACCCTCACTATCAGAAAGCCACCTATTGAGCAATTAACTCACTAGGCATTGCCCCCCTGTAGCATATTTTTAAATATGGGAATATTCATACAATGCTATTATATTTAACGCCTTACGAGCGGGCCCGTAAGGAATTTCTACTACCCGCCAAGCGGGTGGTTTTACCCTAAATGGTCTTGTTTCCGTGCTCTTTTTCATGCATAAACAAGAGCCAGAGCGTAATACAATTATGTATCCCTGAAAGGGTGTTAATTCAGCTTTCCAATGACACCAGAACCATCCTCCTACGACCACGCGTTCTCTTGCAACGATCGTGCAAGACGAAGGAAAAATCCCTAAAATACGGTAATTTCTTGACATAATACCCTGTGTAGTGAGGGAGGGAGGGTGGATGTGTGTGCAGTAAACGTCAGTAGGTCCGCGGGACCCGTGGCGAACAGTCAGAGCCCGACCTATGCTCCGCCCACCGCTAGTCTCTCTCTCAGAGGCAATATTGCTCCAAAATTGCACACAGACTAAAGTCGGGCCCCGCATTTTGGGCAGGTGTTCTCTATACGAACTTAAGTCGGGCCCCGCTAATAAGGGGTTAATCAGGGAACAATGAGGGTATTATTTTGGCATTTTGGTGTGCTGTGGTAATGCACTGATACTAGGTACAGCACAAATTCCATCTCAATAATATCTTCCCATTGACATATTGCGATTCGAACCCGGGTCCATTGGATTACCAGTCCAGTGGCAAGACCACTCCGCCACACCTCCGCTACAGGGAGACGCCTATAAATTAGTAGAAGGCTTTACGGTTGAGGGTGCAAGTTATGGCCCTGCCGTGGACTTGCTTCAGGAGACCTTCGGGCATCCCGACAGAGTACAAGCAGCACACATCATGAACTTTCATGAGCTTGTCTCACCTAAATGTCAAACAACACAACTAAAGGCTTTTTACGCCAGTATGGAAAGTGCAATGCGATCTATGACTAGTCAAAGGGTAAGTTTTGAGGAATTCTGCGTGGTGACACTCTTGAATAAATTGCCATCACCAGTTAAGGAAACCGTTAGGAGGGAGATGGGTGATCAGAGTCTAGATTATAAGACTTTTACACAGTGTTTTCAATCAGAACTCTACAACATGGTGGGTCCCTGTGCCAAAAGCAGAGAGAGGTGAGTTCAGCAGGTGGTGGTAGTAGTAATAGAGTAGAGTCAACTCCAACAACCTTAACAACAATGTCCGTAAGTATGAGTAAACAGACAGTAATTTTACCCACAGTTCAGCTGCCTGTAAAGGGTAAGTACAAGAAGACCGTAAAGGTCAGGTCGCTACTTGATCAGTGCTCGCAGAGGACTTTCGTGAAGAGCTCTGTATTGCCTTCCCTTTCTTATGAATCAAAGGGAACGGAACAATTGAGTCTTCACGGCTTCACCGGAACCCAAACCTCTCGTGAGTATCCTATTGTAGCACTAAAGTATATACATCGTGGCAGATTTCATCGTCTTGACGCAATAGTCATCGATGATCTCCCCGAACACAAGGGCGAAACTAGTCAAAAAGTTGAAATAACTAGTTTACAGCGTCGTGGCATAAAATTGGCCGACTCATACGTTACCGAGACAGCAAAATTAGAGCTACTAATAGGTGCCGACCAGTACTAAAACATAGTGCGAGCTGGCTACAAAAGGGTAGGAAATTTGGTTTTACTTCCTACCAAATACGGATATGCCCTTAATTAGTGGTTCTTATGCGGCAACCACATCTGCTCCAACACTGAGGTTGTTACAATACTTAAAGTGGCAGTGACCCCTGTAGATCAATATATGTCTACTGGACAATTTCCATGTCATAAAGAATTAAGTACATTGTGGGATTTAGACCATAATTGGTATCTCACCTAAAGAGCGTTCACAAGCCGAACGGCAAGCTTATACCCCATATGAGGAAACAGTCACGTATGATCCTGAAAGTCTACAGTATAAGGTACATCTTCCCTGGACCGAAGAAAAGGGACGGTTCCCCACCAACAAAAGTTTGGCTGTGGGGTTGTGAGGACTGTGAGGGCTGTGAGGACTCCAGAAGAGATTCATTGCTGACCCTGGGTTTTGTCAACAATATTCGCAGGTAATTTCTGATCAGTTGTCGCGTGGTTTCATTGAGGAGGTTCCATTCGATGACTCTGGGTCATGTCACTATCTGGTGCATCATGGGATCGTAAAGGACAGCAGGACTACTCCGGTGCGCATTGTATTTGATTGTTCCGCTAAGGTAAACCAGTACACGCCCAGTCTGAATGACTGTCTGTACATGGGACCATCTTTAGTACCGGAGTTAGCTCAAGTCTTGTTGAGATTCCGTCTGCATCAGTATGTGTGGGTCAGTGACATTGAGAAAGCCTTCTTGATGTTGAAACTACATAAAGATGACAGAGATTACACCAGGTTCATGTGGCCAAAAGATCCTCTTCGTCTGGATTCGCCTCTTCGTTGTTATCTGTTCCAGGTTGTATTGTTTGGCGCTACCTGCTCCCAGTTTCTGCTGAACGTAACCATTCTCAAAATATCTTTCCCTTGTTGAAGTAGACCCAAAGATTGTACAGGATGTTAGGGCCGGGCTATATATCGATAACCTCCAAGGTACGGGGGACAATGAAGAATTCCTCGTCCGTGCATACGGTATGGCTCGTTAAGGTATGGACAATGTCCACTTGTTCCTGCGTCAATGGGCTACCAATAATCCTGTTCTGAGAGAGGTGTTACAAAAGGATGGTGTTGCTGCTGAACAGCAGGAGTTGGTGAGAGTTCTTTGACTAGTATGGGAGACAGCTTCTGATTATCTTTCCTTTGGAGTACAGTATGCTCCGGTCGAGCATGTGACAAAGCGTGAATGCTTGAGATTTTCTGCCAAACTCTTTGATCCTTTAGGTGTTTTATTGCCAGTGTCTATAAGGTCTAGAATATTTCTCCAGCAATTGTGGAGACTAAAATTGGATTGGGACGAGGATCTTTCTGAAGACTTGAACACGGAATGGCTGGGGATAGTACAAAGGAGTACAAAGGAGTACAAAGGAAATCAAGCAACAACAGATCTAGTGACCCTTCTAGGTTGCTTGTCCTCCAAAATACTGAGGATCAAGTGTCCAAACAGTGGTTTAGAGTGGGTAAGGGAACATTGGAAAGGGAATTACTGCCCTGGAACTAATGTCCGTGGCAGGATTAGGAAGTTAGTAGGGGACAGATGGGTTAGTAACTGAGGGGGGGATAAAATAAAGTTATTCATTTACAAACGCAGTCAGTCGCGGGTTTGAAGCAAGATATTTGTCTAGGCGGAATTTAAATGAATCAACGGTGATGCAGTCTATAACGTTTCGGGGAAGCCCATTCCACAAGTTGACAACTCGATTGAAGAAGAAATTCTTAGATTCGTGTGAGTTAAAAGATTTACCAATAATTTTGCAACCGTTTCCCCGCGTGTAATTAGATTGGTCGATAGTGAAGTACTTACTACAGTTCATATTGTCGATGCCTTTGATGATTTTGAACACTTGAATTAAGTCACCTCTTAATCTGCGCTGGGTTAAAGGAAATAGATTTAATTCTCTAAGACGCTCTTCGTATGGTTTGTTCTTTAGGCTAGGTATCATTTTGGTAACTCTACGTTGAATTCGTTCTAGCTTGTTTATATCTTTTTGGTAATAAGGGCACCAGGATTGAACGCAGTATTCCAGAAGAGGGCGGACTAAGGAATTGTAAGGGGTTAGGATAACTTCTTTGGATTTATGCTCAAATGACCTGCCTATAAAGCCAATTATTTTGTTTGCCTTCTTAACAACTTCTGAACATTGTTGACTCGGTTTTAGGTTACTCGATATTGTTACTCCCAGATCGGTTTCTCTGTTTACATTCTTAAGCTGAGTGCCATTCATCGAATTTGCTTCTCATTTAGGTATCCGATATGTAGTACTTTACATTTATCCGCATTGAAACTCATTTGCCAAATTTGGGCCCAACATGACAATTTATCTAGATTGTGTTGCATATCGTCAACTTGTTCTTTTGAGAGTACGCTATTTGCAATTTTTGTATCGTCAGCAAATTTTGAGATTGTACAGGTGAGGGCCCTCACCTATGTCGTTGATGTAAATTAGAAAGAGAATTGGTCCTAGTACCGATCCCTGGGGTACCCCGCTACTTACATTGGTCCATTTAGATGCCTTACCGTTTATGACTACTCTTTGCTTTCTGTCGCTGAGCCAATTTTCTATCCATTTCAACACACCGTCTTGTATTCCATGCGCTTTTAGTTTTAGCAATAAACGTTTGTGGGGAACTTTGTCAAAGGCCTTTGAAAATCAAGGTATATAATATCTACAGCTTTACTCTCATCGTAGAGGTTGAGGATATCGTGGAAGAAGTCTAAGAGGTTTGTTAAACAGGAACGTTTTTTACGAAAGCAGTGTTGAGTATCTTTAAGTATGTTATTTTCCTCCAAGTGATTTACGAGTCTGTCTCGTATGACCGTTTCTAGCATTTTACATACAACTGAGGTTAAGCTAATTGGACGATAGTTACTGGGTAGGGATTTGCTGCCTTTTTTGAATATCGGTGTTACGTTGGCTAGCTTCCACTGATCAGGCATAGTTCCAGACTTCAAGGATTTATTGAATAGTAATGTCAGTGGTTTGGAGAGCTCATCCTTAGCTTCCTTCAGAACTCTAGGCGAGATTGTATCAGGTCCAGGCGTTTTATTTACCTTGAGTTTATCTAAACAATTAAATACTTCTCTCTCTGTAACGGTGATATTGCTTAGAACATCTGAATTATCAATCTGAATCGGCGATGGTGTAGGGATATCACTGAGGTCTTCTGTTGTAAAAACTGATGCAAAGAAGGTATTGAGGGCATTATTCATTTGTACTTCGTCTTTGGTGTATTCTCCATTTTCATCGACTAACGGTCCAACAGTTGAAGTAACTACTTTTTTCTTTCTGATATAACTATAGAATTCTTTCGGGTTTGTTTTACTTTGATTCGCAATATGTAACTCTAAGGTCTTTTTACTTTGCTTAATTAACTTTTTGGCTTTGCGTCGTAGCTCTACAAATTTCACCCGTCTTCTTCGTCATTTTGTGAGGATTTTAATCAATCATTAGCAAATTTTTTAGCAAGCAGGCAGTTTGAAATATCTTTATTCCACCATTTGGGCTTATTATTATGGCCTGGACGCCGTATTTTCGATGGTATGCAGTCTTGCACTGCTTTTAGGTAAGTAGTTTCGAATAACTTCCAAGATGTATTTATGTCATTATTGTTAATTAAAAAGCTCCAGTCAGTTTCTTTAAACATAGCTCTAAGTTTATGGAAGTTTGCTTTCTTGAAATTAGGGACTTTTTCGATGCTACTATTTGGTTCGTTACTAGTAAACTTTAAAGTGAAAGTTATCGTACGATGGTCGCTGTTACTGAATTCATCACCAACATTCAAATTCTCTATTAATTCTTCTTTTGTTGCAAGTACAATGTCAAGAACGTTATTACCACGGGTCGGCGTTCGAACAAATTGATAAAGCGAACTCTCTTGCAAGTTCGTTTACAAGTCATGTCCGGAGTGTGAAGTAAGAGTATCGCCCCACTTGGTCATAGGTAAATTAAAGTCGCCAAAAATTACGGTATCTTGTGAGTTACTTACATCTGCAATTTGTTCATATATTTCTCGGTCAGTTTGCACTGATTGAGCTGGAGGTCTGTATATTAATGCAAGTATTATTTTTGTACCTTTATTATTCTTTATTAGCACAAAAGATGTGTCGACGTTCACAATTTGAGGTTTTGACAAGAGGGTAGCGTTAAGACTTTCTTTGATATAAAGTAAAACGCCATCTCCATTTCGATTTATTCGGCTTTTCTCAAACATTACATAACCGGGAAGTGAATACTCTGCTAAAAAGTCTCTATCTTCTGTATTGAGCCAAGATTCTGTTATGCCAATCACATCATAATTTTCTGTAAACACTAGCTCCTCTAAATCTGAAAATTTATTGCGTATGCTACGAGCGTTTGCATAGAAAACCTTTAAATTTGTTATTTTAGAACTCACGGAACGCGCTTTAATAATATTTTTGGTTCTTGTCGGATCTACATTTATGTTCATGGCTGTCCTCGGTCCTCGCTGTCTTCGGTCCTTATCGCTGGTGGTCCTCGGTTGCCTCTGTTTTTTTTCTTGGCGTTGGATGATTTATGTCACTGCTGCTTCTTCTCTGATGGCGTTTTTTTATCCATGGCTGCGGACTGCTTCGTGTAGGAGACGACCCATGCGTGCTGAACCCACAGGGTTTAGATGAGTGCCATCCTTGCGGAACAGAGTAGGCTGGTTGTAGAAGTTGTCCCAGAGGTTGATGAATTCAACTTCTTCCCTCAGACACAAATATTTTAGTCGGCTATTTGTGCTGAAGGCCTTGTCGTAGAATTTATCAGGTGCGTCGATCTTGGGGAGAATGCCTGAGATGATGATATTCCTTGACTTGTTTTTGTAGTGCTGGATCATCTTGCGATATTTCTCCATCAACTCTTCGGATCTGGTGCGCATGACGTCATTTGAACCAGCATGGATGACAAAAAGGGTATTTTCATTTGCATCCTTTGTGGTATCTTCGAAGGCTTCCACAATGTCGTCCAGTCCAGCTCCTGGGATGCAAAATCTTTTTCGTTGATTTGGGTCTCTGTCGCAGAACTCTTCGACCTGTCCTCATAGGATGGAATCCCCAACGAGCCTGGTCTCTTCTGGTTCGTCTTCCATCTCTACCAATATCTCAAATCTGTTTGACATTGTGACTGGTAGATGAGACCTTTTCTGCGTTGGCCATGCACCGTTCCTCACTGGTGTAAATCCGGAAACCTGTGGTGGCGGGACTCTACGTACAGGTCGGGGAGAGGAGTGGTTAGAACGGGGGCGAGGGGTTGGTACTGTTCGTGCTAGCAGGCTTCTTGCACAAGGAGTGGGGGAGAGACTAAGGTGAACAGGGCGGCTGTCCTGGTTTGATGTCGGCTCAGGTTCGTCAGAAGCATCTGCTGCAGTGTCTACTGCAGGTGTTGGATTGTTGGCAGATGACGTTGGGGCGGTGGTGGATGCTGGAGTTGAAACAATTGAAGTTAGTGATACTCCAACGTTGAGTGTTACAAACTCTTGGAGTGATTCCAGCTTCCTGGTGAGGGCGTTGATCTTGTTGTGGGCTTCATCCAATTTTGCTGTCAAATCCTCTCGTTGCTGGCAGAGTCGGCAGACTTGTGGATCGGCAGGAGCAAACATGGAAGCACCAAACCTACCGGCGCAGTTCGTACAGGCACGAGGCATGGTGACGATCACTTTCTTCAGATCACTTCACTCACTTAAAAACACTTAACTCACTTTAAAAACACTAAACTCACTTTAAAAACACTAAACTCACTTTAAAAACACTAAACTCACTTTTAAAACACTTAACTCACTTTAAAAACACTAAACTCACTTTAAAAACACTAAACTCACTTTAAAAACACTTCACTTACTTAAATAGGCCTAACCGAAAACAAACATTTTGAAATGCACACAAATAGGTTATCAGCGGTGATAGCCTAACCGAAAATTAAAACAAAACAAAATTAAATTTGAATACGCAGTGATAGCCGAACCGAAAACAATTTTATGTTTTTTTAAACAGAAATAGGCCACCAGGAGTTATAGCCTATCCTAACCAAAAAAAAAATATTATGAAATGATAGTAGATGATCTGGTACTCTGTAGTCGTATTAAGTGTGCTCGGAGGGTTGTATACGATCATGCTGTATCCCTACATGCATTCGCTGATGCCAGCAGTATAGCATGTGGGACTGCTGCGTATCTTGTTGGGTCAGAAGGCAGCCATTTGGTCATGGCAAAGGCCAAAGTCGCGCCAATCAAGTCCCTTTCTATTCCTAAAATGGAATTAACTGCAGTTTTGCTTGCCACAAGAATTGTACACTTTATTGAGGTAGCCTATAATGATAAACTTCATATCTCTGAAACCTATGTGTGGAGTGACAGTCAGATTACCCTACACTGGATAAATAGTAAAAAGAAATTACCACTGTATGTCACAAACCGCATCGACAAGATACATGCCCTAGTCCCAACTGCTCATTTCCGGTATGTATCGACTAAAGAGAACCCAAGTGATATGGTATCTCGAGGCATGTCTGCTAAGTATTTGAGTTCTTCTGCGTTGTGGTGGAATGAGCCTAGTTGGCTCCCGAACCCAGATGGATGGCCAGAAAATATAGTTCTCAAAGAGCAGCCCGCTGGTATCGTGACCCAAATCGTAGGCACGGTGCCCCAAGATGACACACAGTTATGGGACTGGGACAGATATAGCAGCTATGAAAATTTACAGCGTGTCACGGCATGGGTGATACGTTTCATCAAAAATTTGAAGGCGAAAGTAAATGGCCTGCCTCCCACAGGTAGTGCTCACCTCAACATAAATTATATCAAGACTGCAGATAATATTCTACTCAAATTATGCCAAAAGGAAAGTTATCCGCAGGATTACTCAATACTGCTGAAGGGTGAACAGTCCAGAAATAATTTGATTTGTCAGTTAGGACTACACCTGAAGGGAGAGATTATACATTGTGGAGGCAGATTGAGATTAGCGGCTATCTCGGAAACGTGCAAGTATCCAAAACTTCTGCCCTCCAAACATCCCTTGACCCACCGAATTGTAGATAGGTGCCATCGGCTCTGTGCCATTATAGAGTCGGCCACGTGGTTACCTACATTAGACAGAAATGGTGGGTCAATAGAATCCGGCAGGTGGTGAAAAAAGTACTGCGCAATTGCCTAAAATGTCGTCGGGTACAAGGTAAACCCTACGACTACGCCGGACTACCCCCCTTGCCTGCCCTGCGGACCACCCCTGGAGAACCCTATAAGGTCACTGGGGGGGACTATAGTGGAACAATCCCTATAAAAGACACACCGGTCAAGGCTTACATGATCCTATTTACCTGTGCTGTCACTAGATCAATATACATCGAAGTAGTCACCAATCTCACATGTGATAGTTTCCTCCACGCTTTCAGGAGATTCTGCAGTCGACAAGGTTTTCCCCGTATCATCTTGAGTGACAACGCAACTACGTTTGTTGGGGCCTCTAGGTACCTATCCGATGTATGCAATCACCCTAAGGTTCACTCTCACCTTGGCAATGTACAATGTGAATGGCGGTTTATTCCTGCCAGAGCTCCATGGTTTGGTGCCATCTGGGAGAGAGCCATTGGCATTGTCAAGGAGGGACTGAAAAAGGTGTTAGGACGTGCTCTCATTTCCATAGAGGAGTTAACAACTCTACTCCTGGAAATTGAGGCAACTGTCAACGACCGTCCTCGCTACTATGCAACGGGTGACCTAGAGGATCCTACCCCAATCACACCCTCAGTGTTGGTGCGGGGACATCGGTTGCGGAATCTTCCTGAGGAAAGTGACGTGGAGGATGAGATTAAGAACCAAGACTACATCAACAAAGATGTAATATCAGCCAGATGCCGGTATATCCGAAAATTGTCTCAGGATGTCTGGAAACGCTGGTCAACTGAATATCTGGTGACACTCGGGGAAGCACATAGGAATAAACTACATCCAATCAACGGTCGGTGGCCAAATATCGGTGATGTCGTTACCATTCATGACGAGGGTCCTCGGGCTCTCTGGAAATTGGGCCGTATCACTGAATTATTACCCGGAAGTGACGGTGAAGTCAGAGTGGCTAAGATCCGCACGAAGTCGGGCCTCTTCACACGCCCAACTATCCGTTTATTCCCTCTTGAAATGGATCTCGAGAGCAGGGGTGATACCTCGGAGACATTGCCCAGAGACGTTCCCGTAATGGCAAATACAAATGACCGTCCTGTTGACGACCAAAGTGGATGTCCGCGTCAACAGGCGGCTCTAGCCTCCTCCCAATTATGGCGAGATAAGTTAGCCTCCGGGCTGTTGTAAATGTTTTATAACCTCAGGGGCGGGAATATGTCCATACTTTTATTTCCATAAGTATTGGACAGTCTAAATTTAAATGTAATCTTAAGTAATAAGTAATAAGTTTGTAGGAATAAGAATCATAATAATATGATTTAGTATAAATGGGAAGGATATTGAATTATGTTCTGTATTAGATATTAAGTAGTAATGTCATTCCTATAAACTTAGGTAATTATAAGGGGGGTCAATATTTACCGACCGATTAGCGCGTGCGCGGAAAAGTGTGGCTCCCGCAAATTTGACAGGGAGCACTCACTCGTTCTCTGACCACCACCGCCGACAGTATAATTATCTTCTCTTGTTATCATTTAATTCCATTAACCCGTTAAAACTAACCTCAGCGTAGATTCCCATCAATTCACCTATCATCTATTATCCTCCTAATTATCATTCAAGTCTTCTTGAGGCCCTCTTCTGTCATTAACTAATCATTAATTTCCTCCTTGTTTATCATTCGTTTCACTACTCTACCGCCAACCTGTTGCCTTGTTTCCACTC
>JBAKBP010016006.1:0-53310 GCA_037953745.1 Lithodes maja
TCTCTAAGTGCCTTAGGTGATTTTCAAAATTGTCATCATACACTATCACGTCATCAAGGTAGACCGTGCAGTTAGGGATTTCGTCACAAATATCGTTCATCAGGTTCTGAAACGTGGCAGGTGCGTTCTTAAGCCCATAAGGCATTACGTTACATTGGTAGGTCTTGCCATCTACCACAAAACCACAAACTTGCTTAGCTCGGTCCGACAGGGGTACTTGCCAGTAGCCTTTTACAAGATCAATTTTAGTAAGGTACTTTGCATTCCCTATCTTGTCCACGCTGTCGTCAACTCGAGGCAAAGGGTAAGGGTTGGTAGTGGTCAAGCCATTTAGCCTACGAAAATCTATGCAGAACCGCACCTTGCCGTCAGGTTTTGGCTGCAACGTGACGGGTGATGTCCACTTCACATAACCTTCAGTGATCATCCCTCTCTCAACCATGTACTTTAACTCCTCCCGTAAAGCTGGCAACTTTACCGGGGGCACACGGTAGGGCACTGACTTGAAGGGCACATTATCACCGACGTCCACGTCGTGCGTTACCTGAGTAGTGAGACCTGGGTGTTCGGCGAAAACAGAGGGGTATGACCTGAACAGGCCTAGGACAGCAGCACCCTGGTGCTCAGGCAGGTGACTTACAGCTTGCCTAGCCTCTTGTTCAGTATTCCCCGCCCACTGTTCCGCGGAAATGACACAGTCCCAGCTATCCTCCTCAGCAGCATGACTGTCCCCACCTCCTTCTCCACCCTGGCCGCTGCAGGCCAGCACAGGGACAGTGAGAGGCTCTGAGGGGCGTCTCACATACTCTTTCATGAGGTTAACATGACATAACTGATGTTTTTTTCTACGGTCAGGTGTTGCAACGAGATAATCAAGGTCGGACAGTTTCTTAGCCACCACATACGGCCCAATAAACTTGGCAGAAAGGGGGTGTCCAGGCAAAGGTAAAAGCAACATTACCTCCTGACCCACCGAAAACTCCCGAAGCTTCACCTTGGCGTCATACTGGTGCTTCATGACCGCCTGTGCATTAACCAAGTTATTACCTGCCGCTGCCATGCAACC
Organism: Lithodes maja; assembly: GCA_037953745.1. NCBI lineage: Eukaryota > Metazoa > Arthropoda > Malacostraca > Decapoda > Lithodidae > Lithodes > Lithodes maja. The sequence goes on from JBAKBP010016006.1 coordinate 1,067, forward strand.
TATAAGTCTCTCCCAGCTCTCAAGGATATATTTAAGTACAGACCCCGGCTTCTCTTCGCCCTCCCAGATCTCTTTCACCATACTTAAAGGTCCTCTCACATTATGGCCAAAGACTAGTTGATTTGGACTGAACCCCAGGCTCTCTCCTGGGACTTCACGTGCAGCGAACAGAACATACGGCAGACCCAAATCCCAATCAGTGTCATGTTCTGCACAGTAACAGCGTAGCATACTCTTCAGGGTCGAGTGCCACCGCTCCAAGACTCCCTGACTCTCGGGATGGTAGGCTGACGACACTACAGAACATATACCGTGCAACTGAAGGGTTTGCTTGAACAATTTGGATGTAAAATTGCTCCCCTGGTCTGACTGCACCTCACGTGGAAATCCATAACGGGAACAGAACAATAATAAGTTTTTAACAACTGCCTTTGCCGAGCCGTTTCTCATGGGGTATGCGTCCGGGTATCTCGTAGCCACATCCATGATTGTCAACAGGAATTTATTGCCACTACTAGTAGGCGGGAAAGGGCCAACCAAATCTACTACAACTTTGCTGAACGGAGGCCCGGTGACAGGTATGGGAAACAAAGGTGCCTTCGGGATTGTCTGGTTAGGCTTCCCCGTTGTCTGGCAGGTCGCACACCCAGCCACCCATGCACAGACATCAGCCTTGACCCCAGGCCACCAGAAAAACCTGCCCAATGCCGCCAATGTTTTTGTTACCCCCAAATGACCCGCCACCGGCACATCATGCGCCAGACACAATAAGGACTCTCTATACTTATTTGGAACAACCACCTGGTCTACTACCCTCGCACCGCCCTCCCACTTCGATTTGGGGTCTAGAAATCTGCGGTACAATATCCTGTTGAGCCTAAAGAAATCTCCCGGCTTCGCATCCCCATCTTCCTCCAACTCTATGGCACCATTGCTATAACGAGCTAGGCTAGCGTCTTGCAGCTGCTGCTCACTAATGTCCCTGGGCGTCAATGCATCAAGATGGTTTTGTAATAAGACATTACCCCGGCTAGTAGGCTCTACTGCCTTAGTGGCTCTCGCTACAGCTCTTGCCTCACGCGAAGTCTTACCCAACTCTGCCTTGTTACACACCATATCTGGGCCAGAGTCAACTCCCGTGTTTATTATAGGTCCAAGTACCGAATCACCGAGAAGTGCAGCAGAATCAATGTCCCTTTTCCTGCCCTTAGCAACCTTCTCCTGATCCTTCCTCCACTGTCCCCGAGGTTGAGTGCTAGGCTGTGCAGGAGCCGCAGAGCGAGATCGGGTTACCACACAGGCCATCTCATCCTGTTGGCACCTCCCAACCCATTCCCGATTCTCACCATCCACGTCGGCCGCCCTCTCGGCAACGACTAAGGGTGGAGTCCCGGAAGTGGGCACCGCAAAGTCGTTGCCGAGAAGAAGGTCGACGCCCTCAACTGGCAAACACTCAACGATCCCTACATCCAGCTCCCTGCACACCTCTCCCACTCTCAACTCCAACCTCACAAGTGGGTATGACCTCGTAGCATTTATACCCTGCACCACAACAACTCTGGCCGCATTTATCGGTTTCCCTGTGAAGTTCCTCAACAAAGTTTGCGAAGCCCCCGTATCCCTCAGCAAGTCAACCCTCCGTAGTTCACTCCCCCAGCTCACAAACCCGTGTCCCCGATGGCTACAGAAAGTGTCCCGGACAGGTGTCGAGCCTTCCGTACGCTTCTTTACCGCGTGTGCCTCAGCTGCTGACAACCTACCCCGGGCAGTTGCTGCAGCCTTCAGAGACACACCGATACTGTGAACCAATGACACCGGCTTAGCGGGAGTGTTACTAGGGCACTCACGTGAATAATGGCCTAGCTTCTGACATTTGTAACATTTCACATCCCCAATGGGCTTCTTCCCTTGTGCGGGCGAAGAAGGGGCCTGACCTTTAGTAAACGGGAGAGGCTTGTGTTTGTAGGTGTTATTAGGTGCAATGCATTTAGTGTGGTTATGTGTGTTATAGGATTTGTTATTATCGAAAACTCTGGTGGGTGGGGTATAGCGCCCCTTCTGCCCTGACTCAGCCCTCTGAGCGGCACCGCAACCACGAATCAATGATAATCTGAAGTCTGCCATCTTGGCAGCCTCCTCTACTGTCTTGGGACATTTTTCCTTAATGTTCAGCGTTAGATCGGTTCCAGTACATTTGTAAAACTGTTCCAGATAGAAAAGTTGCTTAATTTCCTCAGCCGACTCTGCGTGCTCGGACCGAAACCAGTTATTACATGCATCTGTTAAGTCCCGTGCGTGCTCCATAAAACTGACGTCGCTCTTCTTATTCACGCCACGGAACTTCAATCTATAAGTTTCGGGTTGCAGTTCGTAGGCCCGGAGCACAGCCTCCTTCACCAGTCCATACACTACACTCTCGTCCAGTGACAGTGCATCGTAGGCTTTCAACCCCTTACCCACTAGACATGATGAAACTAATGCTGCCCATTTAACCTCCGGCCAGTCATACTCACGACACTTCTTTTCAAAACGAGCAAAAAACTCAGTCACTGCTGTCTCATCAAATGCGGGTACTAACTTAATTAAATGCGAAAGTGAGTCTGTAACCCGGTGCCCACCACCGAGATGACGCCCCGTGGTCTCTACTCTAGACTTCTCGACATCCATTTCAGCCTGGTACCTGGTTGCATCCTGATTGGCTTGGATTCTAGCAACCTCTATGCGTTCTATACTAGCCTGTTGTATCTGAGTCTCCTGCAGCTTAATCCGTTCTATACTAGCCTGTTGTATCTGAGTCTCCTGCAGCTTAAACTTAGCTAGTTCTAGCTGAAATAACATCTCAGGAGACAGGCCTGGGGGGGGAGAGCACAAAATGGGGGATCCACACCGAGACGTGTTTACGGGTAAGCCAGCTTGCCCTTGAGAACCCTCCTGCTGCATCGTGCTAAGACTCGCTGGCTGAGGGCCCAGCTCAGGGGTAGAGTGGAATGGAGGCTTGGAGGGAACCCCCCAAGACCCCACTCCACCCACCGCCCCATCGCCATCACCCAACAAACATGCCACCAAATTCTTCTTGGGCCAACTGTCAGGACAGTCCCGCCCCAAAACCGTGGCTAAACAGCGAAGACCGTAACAATCAATAGCCTGCAGGCGCTGTTCGGTCAAAGGTGTCTGCAAAAATGCCCGGGCATCCCTCTCTCCACTTATAACACTCCCCTCCCTAAACATCTGTTGTACTTGCTGGTTACTAGGCTGTACCGTGTTATCCTCCCCCGTAAATGATGAGTCATTAGACATAGTGCTGGTTATACAATTGCTGTTCATAAAAAAAAAGAAGTGCTTATTACTAATTGCAGTCTCGACTCACAAAATGTTAAAGATGCTTGAATGACTCTACTCTAGACACCCCCAACGAAACAATCTGCAAGTCCACCAATACAATAATGACACAATAAAAATTCCTCCAATATGCAAGAAAATTCTAGCCAGCTCTACTAGGTAGCATAGAATAGTTCTCCAAAAAACATGTGATTGGATACTACTGAATCTTGTGCAAGGTCGCCATTTTGTTACGGCTGGATCGGCAATACATATTCGGGATTCTTGATCGTAGGACAGAAATGGCTTATGTGACAACGACACGCTCGATTCCAGTCCCAAATACTATATGCTCCAGACAACAAAAGCACCAACGCCCTACAGAGTTATCGTCTATGGTAACGAGGTACCTTAACTCGGCGAAAGTGTACAACAGGGGGTAGGCTATGAGGCTAAACTCCCTCAGACATTTATAGGTTACGTTATTACTAAAGAAATGCAATACTCAAGAAACTACGTTAATATTAAGCCTCTAATAATGTAGAATAGAAGCAGGCTAAAGGTATGACAGTGAAATGCTAAATGACAAATGTACACGCCTACTTGAAAGCGCGTGCACTAGAATAACTGTCCCCTACTAACATGCACTAGCATGTAGCATACAAGATGTTCATGATCCAGTAGATACCCAATAATACACATGGAAGGAACATAAATAGTAGTCACTTATTATAATAATGAATCTATACTTGGAATAACTAAAAGGTTGCAGGCAACAGTACTGCGCCGGTAGCCTACTACCGCATAGGCTACTTCGCTTCTCTCACTCTGTCTCCCCTCTGAGTCCGTATGCGCCCTACGCAACGGAACTCCGGACACAGCAGCAAAACGACAGTGCAGTTAATTGATACATGAAAGTATTAATAGTGTTGTCTTGTGTGTGAGTAATGTGTATTGTAAAGTGTTACATACATAAACTTAAAGAGAGCTGCAATGCATAGTAAAATAAAGATATCACCCACTCATCATCCCCATGTGTTCTAGCTAGCAGGCCAAGTCACAGGAACAACGAGTCCCAGCACCGAAAGCGAGAACCCAGGAAAAGACTGCAGAGAACACAAGGACAGATAAATTACGTTACTCTACTATACCGGCACTACGAGCGAGCTGTAGTCTCTGGTACTGCACTCGCTCCTGGCTCGGTAGGCAAATCAAGGCTAAGTCCTCGCCCCTCTACAGACAACTCCTGGGCATGGTCGGGCTCTTACACATGGCACTAGTCTAGTCACAAATTGGATGATGAGCTGGGCATATAACTCGTGAACATGTAGAACGTTCACCAACTATCCTCATCAAGAAGATCGCTGTTCACATTAACCCCTTAAATCTAATACATGTAAATATATGCTTGTCCTAAGAGTAATACGAGAGGTGAGTGCTGAAACTCCTTTAGGACCTCAAGGGAAGGGTATGCATTTAAATAGAGAGAAGAATGAAATGAGAGTAATGTCGTCAGAGAGAAAGAGTGCAACCGTGAGAAATTGGGAGAGAGGGCAAGGGATGTTAGAATCTCAAAGGTTCTAGGCAACCTGGTCATAGAGCACACAGCGAGCCTCCAGGCAATGTGCAGTACGACAACATGGGCAGCCCAGGCAGCATAGGCAGGCGGCAATGTACTACCAACCCTGTCGCACCTAGCTATAAGCGCAGGGCTGCCAACCGGTCCATACGTCTGGCAACCACCCCCCCGGCAGCGTGGCGCACCGCTACCCTCTCGCTCTGAAGTCCAACTCACTCTCTCTCTCTGAATTCCCATTGTCTTATCTATCAACTTCTCTATTGATACTACATATTAAATGGAAGGTCTCGACATGGCTTAAAACAAAACCCACCACTGGTTAGCACATGACGAGACCTTTGCAGAGATACAAAGAACATAGTTATACGTTGTCACACTCAATATAAGCAGCCAGCACGGTACACGGTACCGCACCGTGGCGGTACAGTGGAGTACCAAGGAGTACAATCAGGTTGCGTTGCTACGCACTGGGTGCGTCACACTATCCTAGAGAACACTTCTACCAGGCTTTCAGCAACAGAAATGGTATCAATATTCTTCAAAGGTACGGCCTCAGGAAAACGTGTGGCACAGTCAATCAGGGTGAGCACAAACTTATGACCTCTCTTAGACCTAGGGGTGATGGGTCCAATAATGTCGATAGCTACTCTAGAGAAGGGTTCAGAGACAATGGGCATCTTAGCTAAGGGTACGGGCTTTACTCTACCTCTATGAGTTACCTTCTGGCATACCTCGCAGAACCGGCAGAAGTTCTCTATGTCCTTCCCCACTCCCGGCCAGAAAAACCTCCGGTACACCTTTCCAGCTGTCTTGCGATGGGTGAAATGTCCGGCTAGTAACCCTTCATGAGCCACATCCAACACCTTAGACCTAAATTTCTTTGGTACAAGAAGCTGCTTGCTCCCGACCTCATCCTTGTTTTTGCTGTCCACACACACTCTGTAAAGCAATTTGTTAATGATCTCGTACTTCACATTTCGTCCTCTGAATGCAGTCTCCTTATTCTCATTTACCATATTCCTATAGGGGGTCAATGTCCTACAGGTTTCTTGGGCTTTCCTAAAGGAATCAGCATCAGCGAATGTCTCCATATCTGTAGTTAAAGGTTTTGGATTACTGTCTACATTCTCAGCCTGAGCCATAGATCTAGTAACCGCTGAAACAACAACAGGTTCCTTACTGTCCCCATCACGTGCCTTGGAAGTATATGCAGGAGCTTCAACACCTGGGATAGTGCCAAGAAGTACATCCATGAACCTAACTGGAGCAACTAGAGCAAAGACCTTTCCACTAAAGAACTTACTCTTAATCTGTACCTGAACTCTTGGAAACTTATGAGCTATACCCAAGAAATCATACACTGTATACAAAGGTCCACTTGGAATTTTACCAGAGACATATTGGGGATGAACAATACCTGTATTGCACATAGAATCAAAGGAAACTTCAGCTCTCTTCCCTCCAATTTCTCCAAAAGAATCAACTAGTACATGAGGAGGTTTCATATTAGCATTAAAGACAAAATTCACGCTGAATGACTTACTGGAAGAGGATTCCTTTTGAGGGCAATTGTATTTGTAATGGTCATCTCCACCGCAAATAAAACACTTACCACGAACCTTGTAACTAGACTTCTTTGACTCCGTCTTCTCCTCAGTCTTGGGTTGTTTAGCTACCTCAGATTTGGCGGAAGGTTGACCCTGTTTAGAACGAGACTTGTAGGAATAATGAGCGTTTCTATACAAATCAGCAGACTTAGCAAGCTCTGCATTACTTCCCACACTACGTTCATTCAGATAAACACGAACCTCAGTTAAGCAACTGGCTATAAACTGGTCCCTAATCATGAAATTGAAAAGTTGATCGTAGTCCTTCTTAACGTCAGACAAGACCAGCCAACGACTCCGCACTTGCTCCAACTTAGCCAAAAAATGAACATAGGACTCGTCTGGCCCAGCTTTCATTCCTCTAAACTGCCTCCTATAGTTGTTAGCATCTATCTGAAAAGCCTGTAAAAGAGCCTTCTTCAAACTCTGATAGTCTTCAGAAACCTCAATCGGTAACCCCACATAGACTTTCAAGGCCTTACCTTTCAGCAGAGTACCTAAATGAAAAGGGTAGTCTTCAGCCTTCCAACCGTAGAACTTTGCCACTTTCTCAAATCTGTTAAGGTATGAATCAATGTCATCGCCATCTGAGAAGGAGGGAATTTGAACTTTAATGTTGTTACCACTGATAGTACTAGTGTTATTCGAGGACTTAAGTTTTAACACAGCCAATTCGTGTTCTCTTGCTTTCTCTCTTTCCACCAATTCGTGCTTTCTTGCTTTCTCTCTTTCCACACTCTCCCTCTCGGCCTTCTCACGTTCACGGGCATGAGCTCTCTCATCTCGTTCATTAGCTAGAGAAACGAGTTTAAACAATTCATCCCCTGACACTCCCAAGGATTTTGCCTCCTTCATAATACTTGCTGTGTCACTCATGGTGAGAAAATAATATATTCTGCCCTCCACCAAGTAGACAAGCTGCCAGCAACACAGAAGACAGCAAGCATCCAGGGAAAAATCTGAGGAAATACAAGAGTTTAGAGCAGTTGTACATACTTATTCCATATTAGATAGAAGGGGCATCAAGGAACTCCTGCACACTGCGCCAGATGTCAAGGAACTAGCACCGCTACTAATTTTAAGTAGGTTCTAGTGCGGCTATGAAGCTATCCTTATTTATATAATTTGAATTTCCAAGATACCCCTTCTAACCAATAGGACAATATATAAACTCAGACATAAGAATGCTAGTATATTTACATATATTTACAAAGGAACAAAGATGATGACTGCATAGGTTAGGATTCTGATACGTAGCCCAATCAAAACAGCTTATGAAAGACCTATCCAAGGTAACACTAAATAATATAAATGGGCGCTCAGCACAACTCCACACCAATACTCTGATAACTCTACTGCTCCTTGTATCACCACATTTCTTCACGGGACCATGGGATTAATAGAAGTCTGTATGGGTCTTCCAAGATAGAGTGGTCGGTCAGGACACGCAGGTAACTACACGACGGTATCACCACTGGCCACCACAGAGGACCACGGGCCACCTTGGGAAGATCACCAGCCACCACAGAAGACCAGGGGCCACCACGGGAAGATCACTGGCCACAGTCACAGTCCATCACTGGCCACCACAGAGGACCAGGGGCCATCACGGGAAGATCACTGGTCACAGTCACTGTCCATCACTGGCCACCACAGAGGACCAGGGGCCATCACAGGAAGATCACTGGCCACAGTCACAGTCACCAGTCCCGGACCCAAAACCCAGCGTCCACATCGCCAACCTAGTACTATAAACGCACTTGTTACACAGAATCCCCACACCTAATGCCTAAAACAAAAATAGGTACTAATGATTATGACTGTACAGTACTCCGGTTCAATACAATGCTCTATCCAATGACAAGATATTAATTCCCACGACTGTACAGTACCATGAAACAAAACAATTCACTCAGTCACTCCACTGTATAGTACAACAATACAATGGTAATGGTACTAACGCAAATTAACAAGTTTACCCTGAGGTACAGTACAAATGCTCTAAATCAATATTATCACCAAGAAATAGAATATATAATTACTGTACATCAAACCAATGATAAGACTAATTTACCTTACTGTACGGTATAAATGGACTAAATCAATATTTACTATCACTAAGGAATAGATAGTATAATACTTAACCGAACAGCAAACCAATAATAAACCTAAATAATAATAATAATAATAAGCATGTTACTTATTTCTCATAAGCGCCAATTTTTCCGAAGAATTCACTAGCGCTCGAAAAGAGAAAGAAAAAAGAACAAAAATCAATGCATCAAAAGAAGGCTTATATACAACACACATTTAACAATCACTAGCAGTGGCAAAATAGCCTAAACTCTATAGCCATCTGTCATGACACCTCTCTCAAGATCATAGCTTCTCTCAAAGAGAAAAGTCTTAAGTTGTCTCTTGAAGCATTCAACAGAACTCAGTTGTCTCATGGACAGCGGCAACCTGTTATACAACCTCGGAGCCATGTAGGAGAATGACCTCTCAAAGAAAGAAGACTGCTGGAAAGCCCTTGGTTCATCAAGACGAAAAGGGTCATTGTCATGACGCACAACTACACCATGGTGTGCCGGTGGGCGCCTGAGCAGCTCCGCAAGGTACCTAGGCTCACCAAATTTGAGAACCTTAAAAGTCACCAAACACAACTTAAATTCTATTCTTGCTCTTACTGGCAGCCAGTGCAGTTCTATGTGAAGAGATGTAGTAGGAGTTCTAGGTGGAACACCAAAAATTAGTCTTGCGGCCCTGTTAAGAACAGACTGAACTTTCTTCAAAATATAATTTGGAAGACCCACCAACAGGGCATTGCAATAATCAACACGAGAGAAGACCAATGAGTGAACCAACGTCAGGAGGCAACGTCTGGTTATAAACGGCTTCACCAAATAGAGATTTCTGATGTGCAAGTAACAACTTTTAACTATCTGGTTTACATGCTCTTTGAAATCTAATCGGGAGTTCACATATACACCCAGATTTCGAACAGAGTTGGCCGGTCGCAGCTGAGATCCACCCACATTGATGGAGAGGGCACCTACTATATCATCAGCTCTTCTATTTCCTCGGATGATGAGAATATCAGTTTTACCATCATTTAGTTTAAGTTTTCTCGCTCTCATCCACTTCTTGATATCAGACATCAACAATTCCATCTTACTCCGTATATCAACTATATTTGTGATTCTCACATAAATCTGGGTGTCATCTGCATAAAAGTGAAAGGTGACATTATGTGCACGAAGCAGAAGAGACAAACTGCTAATATAAATTATAAATAGGATAGGACCTAAAACTGATCCCTGCGGAACACCATACTGCAGGGGTGTCGAGTCCGAGACCACTTGATTTACCATCACACTCTGGGATCTACCTGACAAGTACGACCCAAGAAGCAAGAGAGCGGAGTCACGCACACCACAATCATAAAGATCACTCAATAACAACTCGTGATCCACTGTGTCAAAAGCCGCAGAGAGATCAAGCAAGACCAATAGTGAGGCCACACCATTGCAAATGTTCTCAACTAGATCATTATGTACTCTAATCAATGCTGTTTCAGTTGAATGATGCTGTCGGTAAGCAGACTGAAAAATTGGGATAGTTTCATTCTGCTGAAGTAGTGGTTGTAATTGGTCAAGTATTGCACACTCTAATATCTTTGATATGAAGGACAGGTTGGAGACAGGACGATAGTTCAACATGTTCTCCACATCAAGTCCAGGTTTCTTTAGAGTAGGTCGGAGTAGTGCATGCTTTTCAGAATGTGGGAAGCTACCTTCAGAGAAGCACTTATTAATTATTTTGGAAATAAACTCAACTGTGTGATCATAGACTCTTGGTAGCTTGGAAACATTTATGGGATCCAACGGGCAAAATGTTTTATTGAGGTTTCTTATGTAGGACGAGATCATGTCCACCTCTACTGAGTGAAAGGATGAGAGGACATTATTAGGAATGTGTCGGGGTTGGAGTACAACTGAAAGTTCTTCACCAACAGAAGCATCATCCAGTTCCTGTCTTATGCGAGTTATCTTGCCAGCAAAAAATGCCACAAAGTTGGCAGCCAACTCGGCATCGGGTACAGAAGGTCTTAAGCTGACTCTTGTTTTTCCAAGTAAACTGTTTACAATTGAAGCCAACCTCCTCTGGTCGTTACCACACGAGTCAACTTTTCCCTGATAATACACTTTCTTTTCATCTTTGATTTTGTGGACCACAGCTCTTCTGGCTGACAGATATTGCAACCATGTAGAGTCTGTTTTATTTTTCCGCCATTCACGTTCAGCTCTTCTACGCGCTCTTCTAAGAAATTTAACTCGAGTGCTATACCAGGGCGAATCATCTCGTACTATGATTTTCTTCTCTACTTCTGGACAGTGATGATCGAACACTAATTTAAGTGCATTTCCATGTACCTCCACCAGCTCATCTGAAGTAAGGTTGGAAGTATCAATACTTCCCAAGTACTGTTTTACTTCACTGCTAGCCAAATTTAGGTCTGCATTTTTATAATTTCTAAATCTGATTACTTTTTCATGTGTGAGTGGCTTAGGGAAATCAAAGCTGAAAGTAATCAAAGCATGATCAGAGGTATTAGGGTCAGCATTCTCAACATCAACATCCAGAACACCACCACAACCCACAGGAGAGAAAACCAAGTCAAGGGTGTGTCCTAAGATATGAGTTGGGTGGGACACATGGTTTACAAAATTGTTCTGATCAGTCAACTCAAGGAACTCAGGAGAGAATGGCTTCAGATGAGGGCTGTCAACCCAGTAATTAAAATCTCCACATATCAAAAGTCTTCCGGTTTTAGCAGAAAATTCCTCGAGAAACTGCCCAAACTCTTCCATAAAACCCCTATCTGTGCCACGATGGCCAGGCCTATAGACAACTGCCATTCTTAGAATTTGTTGATGGAGTTTTATTTCCACTTCCAACAGTTCATAATAAAGAGGGGCTGGGTTATGGCTTATTTGCAAGATATTCACCAGAGATGTGGAGTAGACAACTGCCACTCCACCACCCGGATGATCTCCCCTAGGCCTAGGAACATTTATTATGGAATGGGTTTTAGGCAATGCCGCCTGGATAATATTCAGATCTGACTCGAACAACCAGGTCTGAACTTAATAAACTTAAACAATAAACTTAAACTCACCACTGGGGTACAGGTGGGGTACCTGCTGTGCTGCTGTGGGACAAATGCAACTTGGTGGAGAGGCAGGCCTGAAACTTTAACTACGGAACCGGAAAAAAAAGCTTCATTCATTCATTCGGCCATATGGAACGTATGGAAAGCGAGAGAATGACTAAGAGGGTGTACGAGAGCGAGGTGGAGGGACAGAGGGGGAGAGGTAGACCGAATATGAGGTGGAAGGATGGAGTGAGGAACTACATGAATGAAGGCGGTGCTGGTTGGGGGGAGGGGCGTCGACTGACTGGGGACAGAGGTGCATGGGGGCGGTTCGTTCGTGGCCACCCCTTCGGGGATCACGGCGTCAGGCAATAGATAGATAGATAGATTCATTCATTCCGCCTATCTCGACTCGATACAGTCAACCAGGCACTATCACTACCTCACCCTCTCTCGACCCGCTCACATTCCTGAAGCACCAACTCACTCAGCCTCACACATAATAATTATAAGTTTACTGGGGTGAACGAAAAATATAACAAAATAGTAATTCTTTTCCCTGACAAGAGGGTGTTACGACCGGGCACTCGGGTACACTAGGGCTCTTACACAGGACTCGAGTAAGGCTCGCTGCCACAACGGAAACACACGATCCCAACCCCAGAGTACTGCCAGCCGAACAAAAAACGCCACTACCCTCCAGAGTTCTATCTGCTATAACGGGGTATACAAGAACTCGGTACTAGCGTTTCACACAACAGACTAATAACAAGACGGGAGTTATCTAGTCTGGTCAACAATCAAACAAAGAAGAAAGTACTACAACACTAAAGAATAGTGTTGGCCGAAGCCGAAGTAATCCACCCTTGAACTAAGAACTTAAGAAGTCCTCCTCCCTCTACTTCGGATCGGCACTATTACGTTACGTTAAACAATAGTCCTCGAGCATCAAGCAAGGAATCTTCTGATAAGTTAGATGCTTCTCGAATACTCATAAGAAGTAAGTATCGGATTTTGAACAGCAATTTAATGAATAACTCACTGGTAATTAAAGGCTTTAAATTGACATAAGAAGAATTATAAGAATAAGCAATAGGATATGGCAAACATTAAGAAGAAGTACTCCGACAATGCACTGGCAATAGCCTACTAAGATTGTGCTCGTGGGCCACTAATCTCTGAAGTAGCTAAGCGTGCCACACATGAAATCAATAGTGCTTAAACAATAATATACATAAGGAGAAGCTTCAATACTATGCTGTATCTGCTGGTCGAGCAAAGTCTAGCTGGGATATCTAAGGTTAAGAGACAATGGCTGAGCAAGCGGCTCGTAGCCTAGCGAGGTCCTTAAGACTGTGCGGCCAAATTACGGTAATTGACGGGATGCTCTCTTGAGAGATCCAGATCACTAGTATCTGGTTCTCTCCTGGCGATCCTCTCAAAGTCAAGCAAATGAGATAGCACAGTGTTGGGTGGCACAGGCAAAAGCCCTCACTCGCAACACAGTGCTAAACTCCCACGGTACACAATCAAAAAGACCCCCTAGGCTTCCCACGTCTCCGTTGCAATTGTGCTGGTTCAACCAACCTAGCACTCATAGGAAATCACAACTCGAGGAACCCTATCCCAGTCTAGCATTACCTAAACCAGCAGAAAACAGGAACATGAATAATCGCACACAGGGAAATGCATATACGAGTGCAACAAACATCAATCAATCCTAATCTAGTTAACCCTTCCAAAAATAGGCTATCTAACAGGCACTTATCTCGTGAGAACTCAAGCGATAATACTTTGGCTGACTAAATCTGCACCAAAGGGGTCATGGAGGTGTTAAAAAGGGACGAGAAGAGAAGAAGGTAGGCTGTTCAGAGAGTAGAGAAAGTTCACATCAGTCGGAAGAATATGGATAGTTGCAAGGGATATGAGAGGTCGCTTTGCCTGATGAGTTCTGATCTAAAAATGGCGAGACCTCCCTTTTTATACTCGGCCCCGTAGCGAGCATAACGGCAATCATGACGTCACATTCTCTCTCTCAATCTGGGATCGACAAAGGATTCCCACGCTCTTGATGAGGGGGGAGGGAGGGGGGGAGGAGGGAGTGAGGCCTACACACCTCGTGGCGCGCACACTGTCCTCCGTTACATAACTCGCTCTCTCTCATCACATCATTACATACAAGTCCCACACACAATACTTATATCTAATGATATAAAATAGAACTCGTTGACTTAGAAGAAAACAAAATACATAATGATAATACTTATAGTACAACGGTTCACATAAACTGAGTTAGGAAACTCTACACAGACTACAGCCAAAGTTCCTGCCCTGACGATCCTAGCGAGAGTGGGGCCTGACTGGGCGTTCTGTACAGCATGCTCATACTCGACATGCGTCACAAGGGCCATTACAACTACACCAGTTCTGCGTTTTTACACCATTAAGGATGAGGTAACTGTACAGTGTGATGCCTCACAAACTGGTCTGGGTGCTGTACTGCTACAGGAAGGAAGGCCAGTTTCATTTGCCTCACGAGCTCTTTCAAGCACAGAACAACACTATGCACAACTTGATAAGGAATGTCTAGCTATAGTATTCACTTGTGAGCGTTTCCATCATTACTTGTTTGGACGACCGCTAATAAATGTTCAAAGCGATCATCAACCGCTTGAGACCATTTTCAAAAAATCTTTAGAAGCAGCACCAGCACGGCTACAGAGAATGTTGCTACGTCTACAGAACTACTGCCTTGAAGTGGTTTATGTCAAAGGAAAATTGATGGTTTTAGCAGATACGCTAAGTCGTGCCTATCTACCTGAGGGCAATGAGGATTATGCTATAGTGAACATGCTAGAAACTGTTGACTATAAAGATACACTTATGGTGAGGGCAAGCAGAGTTTGGGAAATTTGTAGACATACAGAAGAGGATGAAGGTTTGAAAAGGCTTTCAAAGGTGATAAATTCGGGCTGGCCACTTTCAAGAGCAGAAGTTCCAATTGAAGCACGTCCATATTACAACTACAGAGATGAGCTACATGCAGAAGATGGCTTAATTTTTAAGGGGAATAGATTGGTGATACCAGTTTCATTACGTAAGGAGATGTTGGACATTGCTCATGAAGGACATATTGGTCTGGAAGGGAGTCTTAAGACGCATGAGAGAAGCAATTTTCTGGCCTGGAATGTCTACGGATTTAAAAGCACTAGTCAGACAATGTAATGCATGTTTACGAGAGAGTGAGAGTCCAAGCAAAGAACCTCTTCAGAGTCATGATTTTGCTCCCCATCCATGGTCCAAAGTGGGGGCTGATATATGTCATTTCAACAGTCGAAATTTATTGGTTGTTGTAGATTACTACAGTAATTACATAGAGGTAGCAAGAATCAAGAATTTGACTTCAAAAGGCATGATCAGAGAATTGCAAGATGTTTTTGCCAGACACGGAGTACCAGATACTTTAGTGACAGACAATGGCCCACCATTTATTACGGCAGAATTCAAAGCATTTTCAAATAAATTGTCATTTGTCCATATCACTTCAAGTCCGAGATATGCACAGTCCAACGGGAAGGCTGCAAATCCGGTGAAGATAGTGAAAAGGCTATTTACACAGTGCAAGACATCAGGACAGTCAGAATTTATGGCTCTATTAAACTGGCGAAATACTCCAAGCGAAGGCATGCATTCGAGTCCAGCTCAACGTCTGATGAGTCGACGCTGCAATACTGTTCTGCCATGTACACAGAAATTACTCCAACCACGTCACTCCACGGAACAGGACACACAGGATATCATTGGCAAAAAGACTAAGCAGGCATATTACTACAATCGAGGAGCCCGTCCACTAAGTCCACTTCATGAGGGGGACACCATCCGTATGAGACTTCCAGGCAGGAAACAATGGACTCCGGGAGAATGTCTTGGGAAAGTATCTCCACGCTCATACGATGTCAAAGTTGGCGATAGGATATACCGGAGAAATCGTCGTCAGCTCATACACACGAATGAGGAATTGGCAGAGGAAAACTTTGAGGAAGAAAGGGAGCTACACTTGGGTCTGCCAGAATCGGAGGAAGCTGAAGATTACCGGGTACCTACACCAGATGAAGAGGGAGTAGAGTCGTCCATGTCACCTGACTATGGTAATCATCTGTCAACAAATATTCCAGCGGCAGTGGCCCCGGAGGAAGATGGTGCATATCCTGTTCTGTGTCGCTCTACAAGAATCAGGAGAGCTCCTAAGCTACAGTATATGGATATGAGGACTGATGCAGGGAGATGATTCACATGCTGCTGTATATAGATTTGATGACTTATGTTAAAAAAAAAATAAAAATAAAAAAAAAAAAAAAAAATAAAAAAAAAAGTAAAAAAATATCTATGGATATTATTTATAGGGAGATATTGGTATGTTGTCTATAATTATTATGGTTATTAATCACTCTGGTTTAATGCATGATCTAAACAAAAATGTCAGTTAACCAATTATACAATTTAGTTTAAAATTGATTTTTGTTAAACTATGAGAAGAGGGAGATGTGACAAGATTATGAAGCAAGGTTCATATAATATCAAGTATGAGTATAACTATGAATTATAGAATGAGACAATGAACAATGGTTTATTGTGTGTTATTGGAATAAGGATTTAGTCAAGATAGTTAAATGAGATAGTGAAGCTATTATGAAATCTGGTACATAGATTATATATATTTGAGCTTGTATCGAAGCAATGAAATGAGATAGTAAAATAATATGACCTAACTAGATCAGAGATTGTAAAGGCGATCGCCAGTTATACACAAGCCACTATACTGTCAACATCGTCTCTCTTTGTGGCTCAAGTTGTAAATATTATAAACTATATTAAATACAACAACTAAACTGTATGTGATTATTATTCACCATATCATCTCAGGACCAACCTCAACGACATCGAGTGAAGAGCAAGCTAGAAAATGCTCCTCAAACTCTCGACAAAGACCTGTCCAACCCAGTGCTAAACTACAGCGAGGAACTTTTTATGCAAATTCCTCACCAACCCCCTCAATACCCCCCCATCGAGGCTTGTAGTCATATTACAAATCAAATTAGCCATGCTAGTCAACAAGCCAAATTCCCTTGCCTACCTTACTCTCTAACCACCACCATAGAACCTCCAAATTCCCTAATCAGTATCATTAATTTTCAAATATCTGGATTACCTATTTGAACATAAACAATTATCAGTAGTAACACTTAACCTCTGAAGTGCGCACGGGGGTAATTGAAAACGTCCCCCTGTGCTGACGTATTTGAGGTGTTTCCGTCACTAAAATATTCATTGTACCATTAATAGCATTAATAATTATCCATATGCGCCTATTATGGGTTGATTATAAAGGTATTAACCTGAAACAACAATAAAACGAGTGAAAACAGCGTTTGGATGGTCAAAATCGGAGATATAGCCCGCGAGTTGTATAATGTATGGGTGAGGCAAGCTACCTTCCCGCCAATTTCCCCCAAGGCCACTGAGACACAGTCGATCGATATTCTCTCTCTCTCTCTTGCACTCTATTGCCATCAGTGATGACAACACCCTGCTTGCAACTCGCTAATGTTAGCACGAAAATATACCTCAGAATAAGGGAATAATAGGGAAAATAGGTGATAACTGAAGGATAGGAGGAAAGTGGGGAAGGAGGGGAGGTAGAGGACTGAGATTTTGCATGGCCCAGGGGCCAAACAAAAATAAAAAAATAAAAAAATAAAAATAATTTTTTTTTTTTTTCGATGTCAAAAGTTGATTTTTTATTTTACTTACTCACAAGAGTCTTCCCACAGTCCGCCGGGGGAACTCTTAAGAGTCTCCCCGCAGCTCCCGGGTTAAGAACCATTTAACAGCAATCAGGGTCCCATCTTTTGATTTAACTGGGCTCTCTGTACCGCAGGCGAAGGAGAAGGGTTTCATGCGTGCATGTTTCAAGCTTCGTCCACCACCCCGTCAGCTCATGCCAACCTGGTCACTGGACAAAGCTTTGTCTTTACTAAATTCTCAGAAATAGTCACAATCCAATTTTGATTCAATCTTAAAGAAGGCTGTGTTCCTTATGGCTTTGTGGGTCTCTGAGCTGGCGGCGATGAGCAACGAACCCAATTGTCTAAGGTTTGGGCGACGCAATATGGAGGTTCAAATTGCGCCGTCTCCTACTTTCATAGCGAAGAACGAGCATAGTGAGCATGTGTTTACGGCTTTCACGGTTCCGGCGCTCCAAGGAGATACGCATCACAAGTTGTGCCCGGTGCAATCTCTGATAAATTTAATGAGAGTGTCCTGGCGTAATCAACCGGGCGCCCTCTGGGTTAATAGTACAGGTAATCGCGTTACGAAGAGGAAGTTAGCAACTTTACTTGTGGAGGTCATAAAGGAAAGCAACCCCGGTACTGTGGGGCGGGCGCATGACATCAGTAATTGGGCGGTATCCCTCAGATTCTTGAAGAATTTCTCGGTTGCAGATATTGCCAATACGCAACTATGGGCTTCTAACCACACCTTCCTAATGTGATATCTCTCTGTTGCCCTAGACAGACCTAGTTTAACCTGTGTAGCATTAAGACAGTGGGTCTGATAGGTCTGGTGCTTTTAGAATTAAGGCTAATTTTAACCCTTTCGTTGCGGGTAACGTTCTGGAACGTCCTGGTAAGTTACAGCAATTTCCAGGCTTTAAAAGCCTGTAAAAAACATAAAAATCGAGTGTCAGTGGGCGGGAGCGTGAGGGGCCCACCTCCGACCCTCAGAGCAGCGAGCGGCTCACTGAGGTTGACTGTGTCTCGCGCGGGTCTCTCTCTGTGTCTCACAACAATGTAGCCAAGCGAGCGAGTGCTACCAAATAGCGGGTTTCGCGCATTTCACTGGCACCACTGCGGGTGAACCAGACCACGTACGGGGCCCGTTCTGGTCTCATTTTGAAGCTATTTTCACCTAGTTTTTGGCAGAATACACTTCATTTAATGCAGATACTTCATTTATCATTCAGGAGTACCTGAATATGCCCTAAATAGCCCAAACATAGCCACAGCCAATGGGTTAAGAGTCAAAAGAGTACAAAGTACAAAGGAGTACAAAGGAAATCAAGCAACAACAGGTCTAGTGACCCTTCTAGGCTGCTTGTCCTCCAAAACACTGAGGATCAAGTGTCCAAACAGTGGTTTAGAGTGGGTAAGGGAACATTGGAAAGGGAACTAATGTCTGTGGCAGGATTAGGAAGTTAGTAGGGGACAGATGGGTTAGTAACTGAGGGGGGGATAAATTAAAGTTATTCATTTACAAACGCAGTCAGTCGCGGGTTTGATGCGAGATATTTGTCTAGGCGGAGTTTAAATGAATCAACGGTGCTGCAGTCTATAACGTCTCGGGGAAGCCCATTCCACAAGTTGACAACTCGATTGAAGAAGAAATTCTTAGATTCGTGTGAGTTAAAAGATTTACCAATAATTTTGCAACCGTTTCCCCGCGTGTAATTAGATTGGTCGATAGTGAAGTACTTACTACAGCTCATATTGTCGATGCCTTTGATGATTTTGAACACTTGAATTAAGTCACCTCTTAATCTGCGCTGGGTTAAAGGAAATAGATTTAATTCTCTAAGACGCTCTTCGTATGGTTTGTTCTTTAGGCTAGGTATCATTTTGGTAACTCTACGGTTGAAGTCGTTCTAGCTTGTTTATATCTTTTTGGTAATAAGGGCACCAGGATTGAACGCAGTATTCCAGAAGAGGGCGGACTAAGGAATTGTAAAGGGTTAGGATAACTTCTTTGGATTTATGCTCAAATGACCTGCCTATAAATCCAATTATTTTGTTTGCCTTCTTAACAACTTCTGAACATTGTTGACTCGGTTTTAGGTTATTCGATATTGTTACTCCCAGATCGGTTTCTCTGTTTACATTCTTAAGCTGAGTGCCATTCATCGAATAGTTTGCTTTCTCATTTAGGTATCGGATATGTAGTACTTTACATTTATCCGCATTGAAACTCATTTGCCAAATTTGGGCCCAACATGACAATTTATCTAGATTGTGTTGCATATCGTCAACTTGTTCTTTTGAGAGTACGCTATTTGCAATTTTTGTATCGTCAGCAAATTTTGAGATTGTACAGGTGGGACCCTCATCTATGTCGTTGATGTAAATTAGAAAGAGAATTGGTCCTAGTACCGATCCCTGGGGTACCCCGCTACTTACATTGGTCCATTTAGATGCCTTACCGTTTATGACTACTCTTTGCTTTCTGTCGCTGAGCCAATTTTCTATCCATTTCAACACACCGTCTTGTATTCCATGCACTTTTAGTTTTAGCAGTAAACGTTTGTGGGGAACTTTGTCAAAGGCCTTTTGAAAATCAAGGTATATAATATCTACAGCTTTACTCTCATCGTAGAGGTTGAGGATATCGTGGAAGAAGTCTAAGAGGTTTGTTAAACAGGAACGTTTTTTACGAAAGCCGTGTTGAGTATCTTTAAGTAAGTTATTTGCCTCTAAGTGATTTACGAGTCTGTCTCTTATGACCGTTTCTAGCATTTTACATACAATTGAGGTTAAGCTAATTGGACGATAGTTACTGGGTAGGGATTTGCAGCCTTTTTTTAATATCGGTGTTACATTGGCTAGATTCCACTGATCAGGCATAGTCCCAGACTGCAAGGATTCATTGAATAGCAATGTCAGTGGTTTGGAGAGCTCATCCTTAGCTTCCTTTAGAACTCTAGGCGAGATTGTATCAGGTCCAGGCGTTTTATTTACCTTGAGTTTATCTAAACAATTCAATACTTCTCTCTCTGTAACGGTGATATTGCTTAGAACATCTGAATTATCAATCTGAATCGGTGATGGTGTAGGGATATCACTGAGGTCTTCGGTTGTAAAAACTGATACAAAGAAGGTATTGAGGGCATTACTCATTTGTACTTCGTCTTTGGTGTATTCTCCATTTTCATCGACTAACGGTCCAACAGTTGAAGTAACTACTTTTTTCTTTCTGATATAACTATAGAATTCTTTCTGGTTTGTTTTACTTTGATTCGCAACATGTAACTCCAGGGTCTTTTTACTTCACTTAATTAACTTTTTGGCTTTGCGTCGTAGCTCTACAAATTTCACCCGTTCTTCGTCATTTTGTGAGGATTTTAATCTATCATTAGCAATTTTTTTAGCAAGCAGACAGTCTGAAATATCTTTATTCCACCATTTGGGCTTATCATTATGGCCTAGATGCCGTATCTTCGATGGTATGCAGTCTTGCACTGCCTTAACCCTCTCACCACGGAAGGGCTCTTGAACGCCCATAAAAAAGCATATAACAGGTACCCGGAAGGCCTCTTGAACGCCCAGTGGTTGAAAGCCTGTGAGCTTCGTGTGCGAGGCGTCGGTCCGACGCATGTAATCAACAGCCGGCTGCACCGATGCCCCGCATCTCCGGCCACAAGAAGGAGAGCGTCGCTTGTTCGTGTGTGCCTGTATGTTGTTGTTAAGTATCGAAAAGTGGTGTAAAGTGGCTGTTTTGGCCATAGAGTTATCTCCAATGAAATCATCATCACAGCTCAACCAGTTGACTTAGAGAGCTCTACTTAATGCCATTCTACCGGTAAATAACACGGCTACGCTTGGGGATGCGCGGGAATGCGGGAAGCAGTCTGATTAACTAATATACGGTAGCCTAGCCTAGACGTTTTTCGGCCAAAACACCCCGGTTTCGAGGAATATATATATAATACATAGCCGGGGCTGGAGGGTTAAGGTAAGTGGTTGTGAAACACTCCCAAGATGTATTTATGTCGTTATTGTTAGTCAGAAAGCTCCAGTCAGTTTCTTTAAGCTATGATTTAAGTTTATGAAAATTTGCTTTCTTGAAATTAGGGACTTATTCAATGCTGCTATTTGATTTGTTACTAGTAAACTTTAAAGTGAAAGTTATCGTACGATGGTCGCTGTTACTGAATTCATCACCAACATTCAAATTCTCTATTAATTCTTCTTTTGTTGCGAGTACAAGGTCAAGCACATTATTACCACGGGTCGGAGATTGTACAAATTGAAAAAGTGAACTCTCTTGCAAGTTAGCATAGAGGTCGTGCCCAGAGTGTGAAGTAAGAATATCGCCCCATTTAGTCACGGGTAAGTTGAAATCGCCAAGAATTACGGTATCTTGTATGTTAGTTATTTCTGCAATTTGTTCATAAATTTCACTGTCAGTTTGCACTGATTGAGCTGGGGGTCTGTATAATAAAGCTAGTGTTATTTTAGTTCCTCGTTTATTATTTAATAGTACGTAAGATATGTCTATACAGTATTCGCAATTTGAGGTTTTGACATTAAGACGGGATTAAGACTTTCCTTTATAAAAACAGAACTCCTCCTCCATTTCTATTGATCCGACTTTTCTCAAACATTGTATAACCAGGAAGCGTATATTCGGCTAAAAAGTCTCTGTCTTCCGTATTTAACCAAGATTCTGTTATGCCGATTATATCATAATGTTTTGTAAACACGATTTCCTCTAGATCTGAAAATTTATTGCGTATGCTACGAGCATTTACATAAAACACCTTAAGAGTATTAGAGTTGGATGTTACTGAATGTGCATTGTCTGAATTTTCAGTTCGTATTTGACTTACACTACCCCCGGATACCCTGGGTTGACCCCTGTTTTTTGAACGGAAATCCTTGACTGCATCGTTCAGCAGACGACCAAGACGTGCAGCTCCTACTTCATTGAGATGTACACCATCTCCTGAAAACAAAGATTTATCATAGTAAAAATGATCCCACGTGTCGACAAAGTCGATGTCCTCCTCCCTGCAGAGTTTGGCTAGTCGGCGATTTGTACTGGTAGCAATATTGTAGAATCGGTTTTCTACATCAATCCAGGGAACAATTCCTGAAATTAAGATTCTATTAGATTTTTCCTTGAAGGACCTGATCAGCCGCCGGTACTTGCAAAGTAGTTCCTCTGACCGCGTCCGTTGGACATCGTTAGATCCAACGTGAATGACGTACATAGTGCTTGCGGGGGCGAGCCTGGAAACCTCTTCCACAGCCACAACAATGTCGTCCATGCCGCCACCTGGGATACAGAATCGCTTTCTGGTCCTGGGTGCCCTGGCGCAGAACTCGGTTAATTGGCCACGGACCATGGAGTCGCCCACAAGCCGAACTTCTTCCGTTTCCTCTTCCTCGTCAATAGCAAGAATTTTGAAACGGTTTTGGCATGTTGTCGGGATGACCTTCCTGGTACTGGTACTGGGATGCACATTGTTTCTCACTAACTGAAAGTTGTCCTGGGGGGGAGTGAGAGTAGAGTCATTATTATTTTCTGCAACATCTAAGGTAGCTGCTGGTGTGGGTACCGGTACCGGTACTGTATGCACTGGAATGGCAGTTGACATCGTAGTGGTTTCTTGGGCCGAGGGCACTCCTACGTTGAGTGTGGCAAATTCTTGAAGGGATTCAAGCTTCATAGTCAGGGCATCGATCTTGCGGTGAGCTGCATTCAATTCATCCGCAATCTTCTCTCGGAGCTGGCAAAATCTACAAATTTGGACATCAGTATCAACAAACATGGTAGGGCCAAATTTACCGGAACAACTCGTGCAGGTTCGTTGCGGCGCCACGACGATATAATCACAATATGCCTGAAAATCACACAAATTTATGTTAGCAAAATGGTACAATTAACCCTTAACGAGCGGGGGGTCTGTGGCCTTTTCAGGCCTTTTCAGGCCATTCTGACTGCTATATCAACCATCAGCATGAAAGGAACTGTATTGTGCCGAAAACTAGGCGGAAATCGCTACACAATGACACCACATACAGCTACGTAGCACTCGTGGAGCCCTGACAGTGTTACCTCAAAATGGAAGTTTAGCTGATTTTGCTACATTGTTCACTTTTCGCTAACTATTGGTCACACTGTCATCCACCCGTGGGGTGGAGGAGCTCGAGTTAGTGTGGGCTGGGAGGCCACAGATGTTGGACGTATGGTTCATTACTGTTCCACCCATTTTCACTCGATCTTCACCCATTTTTCTCCCGTTTTACTCCAGTTTTTTTTATTGGACTTAAGTCGGGAGCCGCTCTTAACCCGTCCAGCCCCAGCGACGCGTCTGACGCGTCGGCGATGTATGTAACGCACAGCCCCAGCGACGCGTCTGACGAGTCACCCTAATTGCTCCGACCGTAACCTCAGGTGTAGCCACTCGAGAGGGCTCAGATTTGTATGGGAACTGTGTACGTATCCCACGCAACCGTGCCGATGGTTGAAAACTCTCAAAGTCCACGTGCGTGCGCGTGAGCGCGCAATAACCTGTTTTTTTGGGGTAATTGCCTTCAATTTTTTACTCTTGTAAAATACGTTTTCGGGGGCTCTGTAGGACCATTCTTTAAGCTTTTTGAGCGGTTTTTCGTGGTTTTTCCTTCATTCCTAACCCATTCGCTATTGTTTCTGGAATAAAACCATTTTTTGAAAACCGGCCGGGTTCTAGTGAACAAACATTACAAAACTAGCCGGGGCTCCACGGGTTAAGGGGTTAAAGCCTGAAAATCACAAAAAATTTATATTAGCAATGTGATGCAATTAATTCCTGAAAATCACACAAAATTTTGTTAGCAATATGATAAAATTAATATGCCTGTAAATCACAAACAATATGTTAGCAATAGAACACAATTTATGCCTGAAAATAAAAACAAAATTTATGTTAGCAGTATGACACAGTTAAAGCCTGAAAATCACAAATGGACTAGAAATTTGTTACAAAATTTACTGGAAAAAAAACAAAAAGTGGGAGAGGGTTAATGTAGCCTAGTGAGAAAACTGGAAAACAGTATACAGTACAGTAACATAAGTATTTGTTAGCAATATGGTACAATTAATGCCTGTAAATCACAAAAAGAATATTCTATCTATCTATCTATCTATTGCCTGACGCCGTGATCCCCGAAGGGGTGGCCACGAACGAACCGCCCCCATGCACCTCTGTCCCCAGTCAGTCGACGCCCCTCCCCCCAACCAGCACCGCCTTCATTCATGTAGTTCCTCACTCCATCCTTCCACCTCATATTCGGTCTACCTCTCCCTCTCTGTCCCTCCATCTCGCTCTCGTACACCCTCTTAGTCATTCTCTCGCTTTCCATACGTTCCATATGGCCGAACCATCTCAAGTTGTTCCTTTTCACACTTTCCAGCACATCTACCTCCACACCACACCTCCTTCTTACTTCCTCATTAGTCTGTTTATCCCTCCATGTAACTCCGCACGCACTCCTTAAGTAATTCATTTCCACTGCTCTCACTCTTGGTCTGAGTCTCTCAACCAACGTCCATGCTTCGCTTCCGTAAGTCAGTGTCGGGATTACCACACTGTCATGCAAGGACTTCTTCACTTCCATACTGACCACCCTATTTCTTGTTACTGCTTTTAGCGTTCCTACAACCCTCTTCCCCTGTTGTACCCTCTCCCGCACTTCTTCATCCATAGTCCCATCTTTACTCAACACACTGCCCAGATACTTAAAAGAGTTGACGATCTCCATAGCCTGACCGTTCAGTTTCACCTCACACTCTGTGACTTCACCCCTTTCGAAGACCATAACCTTGCTCTTCCCCGTATTTACCTTCAAATTCCGTTTTTCGCACACTGTTCCAAACTCATTTACCAGACCCTGCAACTCCCATTCATTATCACTCATCAGAACTGTATCATCCGCAAACAGCAGTATAGGTAGCTTTGTTACGACCGGGCACTCGGGTACACTAGGGCTCTTACACAGGACTCGAGTATGGCTCGCTGCCACAACGGAAACACACGATCCCAACCCCAGAGTACTGCCAGCCGAACAAAAAACGCCACTACCCTCCAGAGTTCTATCTGCTATAACGGGGTATACAAGAACTCGGTACTAGCGTTTCACACAACAGACTAATAATAAGACGGGAGTTATCTAGTCTGGTCAACAATCAAACAAAGAAGAAAGTACTACAACACTAAAGAATAGTGTTGGCCGAAGCCGAAGTAATCCACCCTTGAACTAAGAACTTAAGAAGTCCTCCACCCTCTACTTCGGATCGGCACTATTACGTTACGTTAAACAATAGTCCTCGAGCATCAAGCAAGGAATCTTCTGATAAGTTAGATGCTTCTCGAATACTCATAAGAAGTAAGTATCGGATTTTGAACAGCAATTTAATGAATAACTCACTGGTAATTAAAGGCTTTAAATTGACATAAGAAGAATTATAAGAATAAGCAATAGGATATGGCAAACATTAAGAAGAAGTACTCCGACAATGCACTGGCAATAGCCTACTAAGATTGTGCTCGTGGGCCACTAATCTCTGAAGTAGCTAAGCGTGCCACACATGAAATCAATAGTGCTTAAACAATAATATACATAAGGAGAAGCTTCAATACTATGCTGTATCTGCTGGTCGAGCAAAGTCTAGCTGGGATATCTAAGGTTAAGAGACAATGGCTGAGCAAGCGGCTCGTAGCCTAGCGAGGTCCTTAAGACTGTGCGGCCAAATTACGGTAATTGACGGGATGCTCTCTTGAGAGATCCAGATCACTAGTATCTGGTTCTCTCCTGGCGATCCTCTCAAAGTCAAGCAAATGAGATAGCACAGTGTTGGGTGGCACAGGCAAAAGCCCTCACTCGCAACACAGTGCTAAACTCCCACGGTACACAGTCAGAAAGACCACCTAGGCGTTCCACGTCTCCGTTGCAATTGTACTGGTTCAACCGCAACCTAGTACTCATAGGAAATCACAACTCAGAAACCCTATCCCAGTCTAGCATTGCCTAAACCAGCAGAAAACAGGAACATGAATAATCGCACACAGGGAAATGCATATACGAGTGCAACAAACATCAATCAATCCTATTCTAGTTAACCCTTCCAAAAATAGGCTATCTAACAGGCACTTATCTCGTGAGAACTCAAGCGATAATACTTTGGCTGACTAAATCTGCACCAAAGGGGTCATGGAGGTTAAACAGGGACGAGAAGAGAAGAAGATAGGCTGTTCAGAGAGTAGAGAAAGTTCACATCAGTCGGAAGAATATGGATAGTTGCAAGGGATATGAGAAGTCGCTTTGCCTGATGAGTTCTGAAGAAATGGTGGCAAGAACCTCTCTTTTTATACTCGGCCCTCTAGCGGCATATCTCAAACTACTTAAGGACCGCCCACTGGCAATCATGACGTCATATTCTCTCTCAATCTGGGATCGACAAAGAACTTCCCACGCGCTGAAAGGGAGGAAGGGAGGAGGGAGGAGGGAATTAGGCCTACCGGCCCGCGTGGCGCACTCACTGATCCCCGTTACGTAATATCTCTCTCTCTCTCCTCTCATCATTACATATAAGTCCCACACACATACTTATAACTAATGATATAAAATAGAACTCGTTGACTCAGATGAAAACAAAATACATATTTATAATACTTATAGTACAACGGTTCACATAAACTGAGTTAGGAAACTCTACACAGACTACAGCCAAAGTTCCTGCCCTGACGATCCTAGCGAGAGTGGGGCCTGACTGGGCGTTCTGTACAGCATGCTCATACTCGACATGCGTCACACCTCCCCCAAGATTTTACTTGCTCAACCCTGAGCTAAAATCTGATATACAGAACCCCATCAAACCCCTCACACCCAGCGACCGCATGGCACTAAAACAACGCTGAGTTTATCACTAAAACACATCTTATAAAAAAAAAATTCACATTTCATAACTCCTCCCAACAATAGTAAAAGACATAATATCATGCTCCCAGAGCGAGCTTACAGCAGCTCAGCCGTTTGATAGTTCGTGGACTACTCAAACACTATAGGCTATGACAAACTTATACAATTATCTATATCAAAAAGAAAGAGTTTTTATATGATTTTTATATTTTAATATGTTTTTTCCCGGCTGCACTATAA
This sequence comes from Lithodes maja, assembly GCA_037953745.1. NCBI lineage: Eukaryota > Metazoa > Arthropoda > Malacostraca > Decapoda > Lithodidae > Lithodes > Lithodes maja. Next base: position 28,700 of record JBAKBP010016006.1, read on the forward strand.
GGGCAGCCTATTTTCTTCTATACCAAACGCTCAACAATCCTGCTTTACGACCCAATACGCTGGGCTACAACCGCGAGCCAACAAGCACCAAGCGCAAAATACCAATCAAACCAAAGCAGGAGGCTACCCGTGTGTCAATCTCTTCGGGATCATACACCTGTGATAGCCTACGACTGATCATCTACCCTCGATAAACAATCCGCAATCACATTGTCACCTCCCGCAATATGCCGGATGTCCAGGTTATACTCCTGCAACATCAATGACCACCGGGTCAGTCTCATATTGCGATTGTGAAATTGATTTAGGAATCTCAAAGGGTGATGATCAGTGTAGATAACCACGACTGGGCCATAGGCTGGAACATACACCTCGAAGTGCCTGAGTGACAGCACAATCGCCAGTAATTCCTTTTCTATTGTAGAATAGTTCTTTTGTGCAGCATTGAACTTCTTAGAAAAGAAACTTACTGGGTGTTCCACACCTTCATTGTCTGTCTGTAGCAAGACGGCACCAGCCCCTACACCACTAGCATCTGTTGCCAGCTGAAAAGGCCTGTTAAAGTCTGGGGCCCTGAGTATCGGGTGAGTACACAGCAAATGCTTCACTAAATTAAAAGCCTTTTCACACTCAGGCGCCCACAAAAACTTTTTGTCTTTAGATAACAAATCTGTGAGAGGTGCCAACACCGTAGAGTAACCTTTTATAAAGCGTCTGTAGTAGCCTATCATACCCAAGAATCTCATGATCTGCTTCTTGGTGGTTGGGTGCGGAAATTTATTGATAGCCTGTACCTTGTTCTGAGGAGGGCACACCTGTCCCCTTCCCACTACAAACCCAAGGTACTGCACAGTGGCTTTTACGAAGTCACACTTTGCCAAATTTACTACCAGACTTGCTTCACTAAGTTTCCGGAACAAGGTCTCCAGGTGCTCACAATGGCTCTCAAAGTCGTCATCATAAATGATTACATCGTCCAAGTATACGGTGCAATTTGGAATGTCCTTGACAATTTCATTCATCAGGTTCTGAAACGTTGCTGGTGCATTCTTAACCTCTGAAGTGCGCACGGGGGTAAATGAAAACCTCCCCCTGTGCTGACGTATTTGAGGTTTTTCGTCACTAAAATATTCATTGTACCATTAATAGCATTAATAATTATCCATATGCACCTATTATGGGTTGATTATAAAGGTATTAACCTGAAACAACATATAAAACGAGTGAAAACAGCGTTTGGATGGTCAAAATCGGAGATATAGCCCGCGAGTTGTATAATCTATGGGTGAGGCAAACTCCTTTCCCGCCAATTTCCCCCAAGGCCACTGAGACACAGTCGATCGATACTCTCTCTCTCGCACTCGATGGCCATCAGTGATGACAACACCCTGCTTGCAACTCGCTAATGTTAGCACGAAAATATACCTCAGAATAAGGGAATAATAGGGAAAATAGGTGATAACAGAGGAATAGGAGAAAGTGGGGAAGGAGGGGAGGTAGAGGACTGAGATTTTGCATGGCCCAGGGGCAAAAAAAAAAAAAAAAAAAAAAAAAAAAAAAAAATAAAAAATATTTTTTTTTTCGATGTAAAAAGTTGATTTTTAGTTTTACTTACTCCAGAGAGTCTTCCCGCAGTCCGCCGGCCGAACTCTAAAGAGTCTTCCCGCAGTTCCCGGGTTAAGTCCGTAGGGCATAACATTACACCGGTAAGTACTCCCGTCCACCACAAAACCACATACCTCTTTAGCGCGCTCGGACAAAGGTACTTGCCAGTAACCTTTTACTAAATCAACTTTAGACAAAAACCGAGCATTACCAATTTTATCAACACTATCATCAACCCGAGGAAGAGGATATGGGTTAGTTGGAGTCAAACCGTTTAGCCTACGGAAATCAATACAGAAGCGTACCTTGCCATCTGGTTTAGGCTGCAGTGTTACGGGGGAAGTCCATTTAACGGTACCTTTCTCTATCAACCCTCTACCGAGCATATACTCCAACTCATCCCTCAGAGCGGGTAGTTTTATGGGGGGCACACGGTATGGGATTGACTTAAAGGGTAGATGGTGCCCCACGTCAACATCATGCATAGCCTGAGTAGTGAGGCCTGGATGTTCAGCGAATACAGTGGGGTATAAACCGAGCAACTGACGGATAGCTTCAAATTGCGGCTCAGGCAAATGGGCTATAGCCTCGTCAGCCCTTAGGCTCGAGTTCCCCGCCCACTGATCCGCTGAAACATGGTGATCCCAGCTATCCTCCTCTGAAGCTTGACTGTCCCCCTCTCCTTCTCCACCACGGCCGCAACAAGCCAACACAGGGACAGTGAGAGGCTCAGAGGGGCGCCTCACATACTCTTTTATCAGGTTCACGTGACATAACTGATTCTTCTTCCTCCTGTCTGGAGTGGCAACAAGGTAATCTAGGTCCGAAATTTTCTCCACAATTTTATAGGGTCCAGTATACTTCGCCGACAAGGGGTTACCCACCAAAGGCAACAAAATCAACACCTCCTGTCCCACAATGAACTCCCGGAGCTTCACTTTGCGATCATACCTGTCCTTCATTAAAGCTTGTGACCCTGTTAAATTCCGACCTGCCATCTCCAGACTCTTAAGCATGCGCTCACGGCTTTCAAACACATACTTCAACAAGGAACAAGGCGGCACAGTTCCTTCCCAAATTTCCCGCAGCATATTAAGGGGGCCCCTGACTCGGTGTCCAAAAATCAGCTCGTTTGGACTAAATCCCAGGCTCTCACCAGGCACTTCCCGAGCAGCAAACAGTACATACGGCAATCCAAGATCCCAATCTCTTCCGTTATCAGCACAATAACACCTGAGCATGCTTTTAAGGGTGGCATGCCACCGCTCAAGCACCCCTTGGCTCTCAGGGTGATACGCTGACGATACCACCGCCCGTATTCCATGCTGTTGCATTGTTTGCTTAAAGAGATTGGAGGTGAAATTGGACCCCTGATCAGACTGAATCTCCTCCGGGTACCCGTACCTTGAAAAGTACCACAACAAGTTACTGACTACCGTCTTAGCCATGCCGTTTTTCATGGGGTATGCATCGGGGTATCTAGTGGCAACATCCATGATGGTTAACAAAAATTTATTACCAGCCTTTGTGGGAGGGAGGGGACCAACCATGTCAACAACAATCTTACTAAAAGGTGGCCCAATTACAGGAATAGGGTGCAACGGAGCTTTAGGAATAACTTGGTTTGGTTTCCCGACCCGTTGACAAATATCACATGAGTTTATCCAGGACTGCACATGAGACTTCATCCCCGGCCACCAAAACAACTTCCCCAAAGCCGCCACCGTTTTTCTTACCCCCAAATGTCCTGCCAGCGGTGTGTCATGCGCCAAACTCAGTAGGCTATCCCTGCACTCCCGCGGCACCATCAACTGGTCCACTACCCCGGACCCCATCTTCCAGCTACGGTTAGGGTCTTGAAAACGCCGATACAGGATGCCATCTAAATAAAAAAAATCTCCCGGCTGTGCATCACCGTCCTCGTCGAGCTCCACAGCTCCATTAGCACACGTTTGGAGCTCAGGGTCCTCCAGCTGCAACCGACGTATATCTGAGGGTGCCAAGCGATCTAACTGCTCCCGGAGCAATGCATGACCCTCCCCGATACTGAGCTGCTCCCTCTGTCTCTCTCGATGTTCATAACGTTGCTGTCGTGGAGACTCGTCATGCCCAGCCTCGTCACTCTCGATGACAGGCCCAGGGGCTACTCCAGAACTAAGTAATGGTGCTAATACTGAATCACCCAGGAGAGCCGCCGAGTCAAAACTCTTAAAACCAACTCCAGCTTTAGCCTCCTCCTGTTGATCGTTCCTCTGCTGGTCTGAAGACGGAGGACTAGGCTGTGACACTTTAGCTGCCCGAGCTCGGGTGACAGCACACGCCATGGGTTGTGCCTGGCACCGCTCGACCCACTCTCGCTCTTCCCTACTCACGTCGGCCGGCCTCTCGGCAACGACTAAGGGTAGAACCTCAGAAGCGGGCATTGCAAAGTCGTTGCCGAGAAGAAGGTCGACGCCCTCCACTGGCAGTTTCTCCACAATCCCAACATCCAATTCACGTGCCACACCATCCACCTCCAACTCCAACCGCACCAGCGGGTATGACCGAGTTGCATTAATACCCTGCACCACCACCACCCGAGCCGCATTTATAGGGTAGCCAGTCAAGTTTTTCATCAAAGTCTGGGAAGCACCTGTATCACGCAAGACCTCTACTCCATGCTTGCGCCCCGCCCACATCACGCAACCCCGTCCTCTATGGTCGCAAAAAACATCCTGAGCAGGGTTCGAGCCTCCCAGGTGCTTCTGCATTGGCTGTGCCTCAGCCTCTGACGAACTGCCCCGGGCAAACTCAGAAGGCTTCAGAGACACACCAATGTTGCAGGCCAAAGACACAGCTGCTGTAGGTGGTTTGCTAGGACAGACTCTTGCAAAGTGCCCCTTTTTATGACATTGATAACACTCTAACTCCCCTTTGGGCTTCCCTTGGTACTGGGAAGGGCCCGGCCCCTTCTTAAATGGGACGGTGCTAGTCTTGTGGTCAGTCTTGGTATCGTAACTCTTGTACTTGTTTGCATAAGATATATTACTAACTCGGGGGGGTGGGGCGTCACGCCCCTTGTTACCTGCCTCACTACGCTGGGCAGACCCGCACCCACGAATTAATGATAGCCGGAGGTCAGCCATCTCAGCTGCCTCCTGTAGAGTTTTTGGATTCTTTTCTTTAATAGTTAAAGTCATTTCTGCACCTGTACACTTATAAAACTGCTCGAGCAGAAACAGCTCCGTCAACTGTTCGGCCGTCTCAGCTTTCTCAGAACGTGTCCAGTTTGTAAGTGCATCTTTTAAGTCCCGGGCATGTTCAAGAAAGGTCGCCTCCCTAGTCTTTGTAACACCCCGAAACTTCAATCGATATGTTTCTGGTTGCAACTCGTATGCCCGTAGGACAGCTCTCTTCAATTCTGGGTAGTCAATGCAAGACTCTAAAGGCAGTGCATCATAAGCCTTCAGACCCTTACCCGTAAGTCTTGAGGAGACCAGAGCTGCCCACTTCTCTTCAGGCCAATTATGCTCCCTACACTTCTTCTCAAAACGATTAAAAAATTCTGTGACTTCAGTTTCACTAAATGCCGGCACCAATTTGACTAAGTGAGACAAGGACTGTTCTCTTACTTGGCCCTCCCGGCCCATCCGAATCCCTGTCGACTCTGCACGAGTCTTATCTAAGTCTATCTGAGCACAATATTTCTCGGAGTCGTATCTAAGCTCAGCCTCGTGCCTCCTAGTCTCATCCTCGTGCCTCCTAGTCTCATTCTCCTGCTTCCTAGACTCAGCCTCAATCGCATACTTCCTAGACTCAGCCTCGATTGCATACCTCCTAGACTCAGCCTCCATCTCCTTCTCATGCCTCCTAGACTCATTCTCCATCTCCTTCTCATGCCTCCTAGACTCATTCTCCATCTCCTGCTTCCTAGCCTCATTCTCCATTTTAGCAAGCTCGAGTTTAAATATCATCTCAGGAGACAGGCCGGAAGAGGGAGCTGCCACTACTGAAGGAGGGGGGGCAAGAACTGGGGAACCACCATACGCACCGCCCGAGGGCACTCCAATCTTCCAATGCTCATCCCTCTGTGGGAGAGTGCTAACCTCCGGCAACTGAGTGGACGGCACTGTGGGAGTCGAGTGAGAGGGGATCTGGGGAGGAACCCCCCCAAACGCCCTCTCCTCCGAAACCCCATGTCGCCCACGCAACACCCAGGAAATCAGCTCCCCCTTGGACATCCCTCCTACATTGGATAGACCCAAAACCTTGGCTATCAGGTGCAAGCCATAAACATTCACCCCAGTCAGCCTCTCCTCTGTCACGTGGTACCGCTTACTCACAAAAAGTCTAGCATCCTCCTCACTAGTTACTAACGGCACCTCCTCAAATAGCATCTCTCGCTCCTCGTCAGTACTAGGGCCCGACATACTGAAGTTCACCAAAAAATTCTCGAGACAAAAGTGTTAAACTCCCTTATGCAAGCACTAATTACTAAATTAACTGGAGTCTCTTAAATGCTCTCCTAATTGCCTTACAAAAAAAAATATTCTTCAATATGTACGCTAAAGTACGAACAAACAAATGTTGTACAACTCTGCAAAAAATTATACTGTTCACAAAATCCTAAGCAAGGTCGCCATTTGTTACGACCGGGCACTCGGGTACACTAGGGCTCTTACACCGGACTCGAGTATGGCTCGCTGCCACAACGGAAACACACGATCCCAACCCCAGAGTACTGCCAGCCGAACAAAAAACGCCACTACCCTCCAGAGTTCTATCTGCTATAACGGGGTATACAAGAACTCGGTACTAGCGTTTCACACAACAGACTAATAATAAGACGGGAGTTATCTAGTCTGGTCAACAATCAAACAAAGAAGAAAGTACTACAACACTAAAGAATAGTGTTGGCCGAAGCCGAAGTAATCCACCCTTGAACTAAGAACTTAAGAAGTCCTCCACCCTCTACTTCGGATCGGCACTATTACGTTACGTTAAACAATAGTCCTCGAGCATCAAGCAAGGAATCTTCTGATAAGTTAGATGCTTCTCGAATATTCATAAGAAGTAAGTATCGGATTTTGAACAGCAATTTAATGAATAACTCACTGGTAATTAAAGGCTTTAAATTGACATAAGAAGAATTATAAGAATAAGCAATAGGATATGGCAAACATTAAGAAGAAGTACTCCGACAATGCACTGGCAATAGCCTACTAAGATTGTGCTCGTGGGCCACTAATCTCTGAAGTAGCTAAGCGTGCCACACATGAAATCAATAGTGCTTAAACAATAATATACATAAGGAGAAGCTTCAATACTATGCTGTATCTGCTGGTCGAGCAAAGTCTAGCTGGGATATCTAAGGTTAAGAGACAATGGCTGAGCAAGCGGCTCGTAGCCTAGCGAGGTCCTTAAGACTGTGCGGCCAAATTACGGTAATTGACGGGATGCTCTCTTGAGAGATCCAGATCACTAGTATCTGGTTCTCTCCTGGCGATCCTCTCAAAGTCAAGCAAATGAGATAGCACAGTGTTGGGTGGCACAGGCAAAAGCCCTCACTCGCAACACAGTGCTAAACTCCCACGGTACACAGTCAGAAAGACCACCTAGGCGTTCCACGTCTCCGTTGCAATTGTACTGGTTCAACCGCAACCTAGTACTCATAGGAAATCACAACTCAGAAACCCTATCCCAGTCTAGCATTGCCTAAACCAGCAGAAAACAGGAACATGAATAATCGCACACAGGGAAATGCATATACGAGTGCAACAAACATCAATCAATCCTATTCTAGTTAACCCTTCCAAAAATAGGCTATCTAACAGGCACTTATCTCGTGAGAACTCAAGCGATAATACTTTGGCTGACTAAATCTGCACCAAAGGGGTCATGGAGGTTAAACAGGGACGAGAAGAGAAGAAGATAGGCTGTTCAGAGAGTAGAGAAAGTTCACATCAGTCGGAAGAATATGGATAGTTGCAAGGGATATGAGAAGTCGCTTTGCCTGATGAGTTCTGAAGAAATGGTGGCAAGAACCTCTCTTTTTATACTCGGCCCTCTAGCGGCATATCTCAAACTACTTAAGGACCGCCCACTGGCAATCATGACGTCATATTCTCTCTCAATCTGGGATCGACAAAGAACTTCCCACGCGCTGAAAGGGAGGAAGGGAGGAGGGAGGAGGGAATTAGGCCTACCGGCCCGCGTGGCGCACTCACTGATCCCCGTTACGTAATATCTCTCTCTCTCTCCTCTCATCATTACATATAAGTCCCACACACAATACTTATAACTAATGATATAAAATAGAACTCGTTGACTCAGATGAAAACAAAATACATATTTATAATACTTATAGTACAACGGTTCACATAAACTGAGTTAGGAAACTCTACACAGACTACAGCCAAAGTTCCTGCCCTGACGATCCTAGCGAGAGTGGGGCCTGACTGGGCGTTCTGTACAGCATGCTCATACTCGACATGCGTCACAGCTTCCACTCAATTCCCTCCCTTTTCAGCGATACACCAACATCCACTGCTCTTGATAGTATTTCTTTCATGACTCCATCCATATATACAGTAAACAACCACGGGGACATCACACACCCCTGTTTCAAACCAACATTCAGGTCAAAGAACTCGCTCTGCTCACTCTCCACACGTACTGCCGCCTTTGCACCCTCATACATGCTCTTCACTGCTTTCAGCAACTTGCCCTCTACTCTGTATATTCTTAGTACTTTCCACAAACCTTCTCTATCCACTCTGTCATAGGCCTTCTCCAAGTCCATAAAGGCAACATACACCTTTTGTTTCTTCTCCAGATACTTCTCCACAACACAATTCAGGGTAAAAATCTGATCTACACATCCTCTTCCCTTCCTAAAACCTCCCTGCTCGTCGCCTATCCATTTCTCCATTCTCACTCTCACTCTCTCAATCACTACCCTACTGTATACCTTCCCTACTACGCTTAGAAGACATATTCCTCGGTGGTTACCACACACTCCTCTTTCCCCTTTGCCCTTATATAGGGGGACTATTATGCCAGTCTTCCAGTCATCGGGTGCACTCCCCTTCTCCCATGCTAGTTTTCACATTTTCCATACCCATTCTATCACTATCTCACCACCATACCTCAACATTTCCCCACACACTCCATCTGTTCCTGGTGCTTTCCCCAACTTCACTCTTTTCATGGCTTCCCACACTTCTGACCTCCTGATCCCCACCTCCTCCTCCACTACTTCTCTTCTTCTCCCTCCCATACCATATCCAGCTATGTTTGCTGGCTCTTCATTCCTTACATTTAGCAACTCACTGAAGTACTCCCTCCATCTTTCGACTCTCTCTTGCTTCTCGGCTAGCATTCTCCCATTCTTATCTTTCACACCCTTACTGTTTCCCTTGCCACCTTCCCTAACTTTCTTGACTTCTTTCCAGAACAGTTTCTTACTCTCCCTCCATTTTACACTCAGATTCCTTCTAAATTCCTCATCTACTCTTCTCTTACTTTCCTTCACTACTCTCTTCACCACCCTCTTACTCTCCACGTACCTCGCTCGTTTCTGTCTCTCGGAATCTTCATTCCCTCTACTACCCAACCACTCTCTATATGCTTTCTTCTTTTCTTCCACAGCTATTCTTACCTCTTCTGTCCACCATGCTGTACCTTTCACTCCCCTCCCTCTTCTCCTCACTCCTCCTCACATGCTGCACAGATCTCATCCTTAACCCTTGTCTAGTGGGGTGTGTGTGGCCGTTTTGGGCCTTTTCAGGCCATTCTGACTGCTATATCAACCATCAGCATGAAAGGAACTGTATTGTCCCGAAAACTAGGCGGAAATCGCTACACAATGACACCACATACAGCTACGTAGCACTCGTGGAGCCCTGACAGTGTTACCTCAAAGATGGAAGTTTAGCGGATTTTGCTACATTGTTCACTTTTAGCGAACTATTGGTCACACTGTCATCCTCCCGTGCGGTGAGTGAACTGGAGTTAGTGTGGGCCGGGAGGCCACAGATGTCGGACGTATGGTTCATTACTGTTCCACCCATTTTCACTTTATTTTCACCCATTTTTCACCCGTTTTTTGCCAGTTTCTTTAACTCGACTTATGTTGTGCGCCGCTCTTTAAGGGTTAAACACCTTGCTCATCTCCTCCACTTCCTCCATAACTTCCAGGTCGAACCCACCTAGTCGTCTTTCCACTGCTCTCCTGTACTCCTCCCTGTTAATTCCCATAAAAAGAATAATTTGTTAGTAGTCTTGGCAAATCCAACGTCAAGGCTATTAACCTAATTGCAATGACGACTTGTCTATTTTGACTGCTATGTCGTCATTCCAACCACGGTTAAAAAGAAAACGTCTAGAGTCTACTCCTTATCTTGCTCTAGGAGACGTTGTACATTAACCAAAACTACCACCGAAGGTGAAAAAAGCATAGAAGAGAAGAAAAAGGGGTTTACCTTAGTTACCGCTTAAGGCCCATCCCGTGTTCCGTCATGTGCAGATCCCTGTCGAACGTGCGCATGAGCGACCCTCTCTTGTCATCATTTTTTCACGCGCTCCATTGAATGAAGTCGCTTTTGTTGTGCTCCTTTAATTCACCCTGTTTAGGTTCGTTTCGGCTTATCTGGCCTTCTTTTTTGTTAGACAGATGTTACGTGATCTAGGGCACACATAAATGGGCTCCTAAGTGTGTATAATGGAGACGCGTGTGGAAATAGCCTACCGAAGGCACGGGGGCGCCTGGCGTTCCTCGTATATGTTTTTCATTCTTTCTCTTTTCATATTCTTTTTTCCTGTTAGTCTGGGCATAGTTTAGCTTTTAGCTTAATTTAGCCTAGCTCGTTTTCTCATTCAGGAATTGCTATGCCCCAATGAGTTTTCATTTTTTCATAGCCTAGGTGTACCGTTGGTAAACAATCTGGGATTTCGTTGGTGGCGGTGCTGTTTGTAGAGTTTGTGTCGGCCGCATTATTAGCGTTATTCCCGAGTCCCCCCTTTCGAGTCCTTCACTGTGTCTCAAGGGCCTGGGCGACAGGTGGTTCGTGATACTCCAGGGGTACCCCACGGGGGCCCCTCTTTCACACCACAGGGTTTTTCGCCCCTGACACATTCTCTGCTCACGGCTAGGCCACCCTTTTTCTCACCAGTTTCATTTACTGGTTTTTGTTTTCTCTTCCTGTTTCACCTCCATCCTTTCATAGTCTTTTGCCCAATCCAGGGGTACCTCACGGGGGCCCCTGTTTGTGCGAAACCACCCTCCCTGCCACTTCTCCTCATGGGCTTTGCTCTATCTCTGTGGGTTGGGTGGTTCCTGGGGGATGTGCCTCCTCTCCCCTGGTGTGTCTTCCTTGCCTCTCCCTTTACCGGTTGAGTCAGGATAAATTCAAGGAAGACACTGCTCAGCTTGATGGCCATCATTGCTTGGAGTTCATAAGGAGATGACGCATTTTTTGTGGCCTTTTTTGGTATTCCCTAGACGCTCCTCTCGCTTTTTTCGGCGCCGGACCATCTCGGCAGGTCCCGCAAATTTGCGGGAGCTCGATTCGGTCCTCTGGGACGGTTCGGCTCTCCGCAAATTTGCGGAGATCGTTGGGGGGTCCCGCAAAATTGCGGGAGGGTGGTGTCGGTACGGTTATGCCTCCATTGGCCCGCAAATTTGCGGTAATAGTTGGCTTTCACTATTGACTTTTTTTATGTCATCTTGTTGCCTGATACTATATTGGTGTATGCACTTTACTGGTGTTATAGGCCCTGCATGTAAGATGTTGAGTGGTGGTTAACACTTTCTCCATCTTTGCAGGTTCTGCTAGTGCTCTTCCGCCTCGGCCGCCCTCCTCACCTACCTCTGTGCTCCCAGTTTAGGGTGAGTACGGATACCTGTTTGCATGTGTGTTCTTGTTTCCCCATGTTCCTTCCCTGGTTCTTCTTGGACATTCTCTCCACTTACTCCTTCGACGTGCTGATTATGGTGTGTGTTCTTCTAGTGCAGGTAGGCTGCCTTGCTTTCGCCTTGGTTGTCGCTCCCCGTGCTTGGAGAGCCACAAGTCCTGCTTGCGCCACTCACTCTGTGTGTCCTCTATGGCCTACCTCCCTGCTCTGTGTGGCACGTGTCTGGCCCTGGTGGATGTGCTGCACCATGGCCCTGGTTCCTCGGCGGCGGCTGTGGCCTCTGCTTCCCTTCCGTCGGTGTGAACGATGGTCTCCCGCCACATTAGGACTGTGGGCCACCGTTCCCCGGCCTTTGTTGCCGACCGGATCCGCGTCGCCCTCGGTATCCCTGACCCGACTGAAGGCCGTTCACCTGGCCCTCTCCCTGCTCGGGCCCTCTCCCCTGGGTCCCGCAGCCGGTCGTCCCATCGTCGGGGGGTTCCCCAGCTCCGTCCACGCTCTCGCTCGCCTCGTCGTCCGTCCTCTACTGCCCCTCGTCGTCCTCCTGATCGCCTTGACGACACCCATCGCCCTCGTCATGGTTCTCGCACTGAGGCCGGGGTTAGCGGCTCTGCCCCTGTGCGCCCTCCCCTGGCCTCTACGGATATGGGCTCTACTCCCTTCCGCCCGCTTCCCCAGCCCAGACGACTTCCTCTTACGTTGTCCTCTCCGCGCGCGGTTGTTCATGCTGTAGCTGGCCCTCTGCTCCCTCCTCCTACACTGTCCAGGAGGGTCCGCCTGGATGTCGTTGCTTCTCCTACTTCACCTGCTTCAGTGCCTATTCTTCCTTCACGGTCTCGTCCCACGGTGGAGGTCCCTCCCTCCTCCGCCTCGGTGTCGGGCCGCCCTGTTATCTCAGCCCCGGGGATCCTTGCTCTGTTTCCCCCCCCCGCGGCTCCTTCTGGCCTCCTTTCACCCGGCCAGCCTTCCCACTCCCGTTGTCCTGCTCCTCCTCATTCTTCTCTTCCTGACCTTCACTTACCGTCTCGCCAGGGGGGTACCCCTCCTCTTGCCTCAGTGGGGTTTCGCGAGGTTTCGGGGTCCCCTTTCTCAGGAGCTGACGTGTCGCTGGAAGAGGGGGATGGTGCTGTTTCCCTCTCGGCCGTTCGTGATCGGGGACGAGTCCCTCAATGGCGACACAACCGTCGTCGCTCGCCTTCCTTGGGCCGCGACGCTGCTGGTTCGTGTCGTGGGTCTCGCTCCCTCTCACGCTCGCCCCTGCGGGCCGACCAATCTGGGGGGGGGGGGGGGGGTTGCCTCTCTCGGATCGATTGTCTGCTATGCAGGGCTGGGTTGTGTCACGCTTCGACGGGCGCTTGGAGTCGATGGCAGACTCCCTCTTCTCGCGCTTCTTGGCGGTGACTCACCCTCAGCGCCTCACCCTACCTACCCCTGCTACGGTCCCCCTCCCTTCTGCAGGCCTACGCTCTGGTCAGACTTCAGCCGCCCTGACGTCCTTCCGGCTGTTCAGTCCCTGGCTGTGTTGCCAGGTCTGTCCTCCTATGGGACGGGTTTGTGCGACGCCGGTACGCCTGGCTTAGCCATCATGCTCGGTCGCCCTCTCCCATTGGAGGCCTGGTTTGCTGAGGCCTTCGACTTCACACACCGATCCGTCGACGGCTCTCCTTCAGTCCCTCCCCCGGAGTCATCACTGATTTTGCCTCCTCTTGTGTCTGTCGGCGGGTTGGACGGCGCGTTCTGGTCCTGGATGAGCGCGCCCGTTCTTGAACTTTGTTCTATTGCTACCCCGTTCTTCTCTCACCCGGATCAGCCCTCTGTCGCCAAGGTTTTTCCCTTGCGACAGAGGGTGACAGACTTATTGTCTTGTCTTTAGGTTCCCTCCAGACGTCTGTTCACCACCTGCGGCTTTTCGAGGCGTCTGCGCCAGGCGATCTTCGCGAGGGTTTGGACCGCGTTCAGCGGGTCCACCTTCGGCTCGCGGTGTCTTTGGTTCCCGAGCTGAAGGCGGTTTTGTGCGCGGCAACTCGGCAACGCCCGACGGTACGGTCCTCGTTCTGCCGGCCGGCCCCCTTGGATATTCGTCAGGGTTTGTTGTACTCTGCGCTATATATGTCGGGGTTTTTAAAGCAGGATGCTTGGGAATGCTACGCTTCTCTGTCGGCGGCCCCTGCTTCTGACACGCGACGACGCGCTGTGTCGTTGCGGACCCTGCTTAAGTCACGCACAGACGCGCTGTGTCACGCGCGGGGTCTTCTCAGTCCCGTCCTTCTGTCGGTCCTCTTTGGGGTGCTGCTGCAAGTGCTGCCGCCTTGCACGGGTGCAGGACTGGGACGTTGCAGGCCAGTGCGTCAGTTCCGCCTCGCACTTCTGTTCTTGCCCCTTTCATCCCCGCCGTGTCGGGGCTGGCCGGCCTTCCACTTCCGGCCGCCCTTCGACGGGGTCAGCCCAGCCCCGCGCCGGCCTGGGGTTGGGGTGGCCCGCCCTTTTCGACGAGGTTGGGGGGGGGTAGAGGAGGTCAACGTGGCGCTCATGCCCGCACGGCCCGTACCGGGGGTACCTCCACGTCAACACAATGTGTAGTTCTCTGGGTCGGCCTCCTTGTTCTCCTTCTCGCCTGGCCGACCGGGTCGCTCCCCTCCTCTCGGGTGCTCCCTCGGGTTGTTTTCGCCCTTGCGCCCCTCGGTAGCCGCGAGGGACGTTGGGGGCGGCGGGTTGCGCGGAGGGGTCTCACCTGGAGGTGGACGTCCAGACCCCCACTCCGCTCTTGTCACCGACGCCGGCCCGTCTCTTCAGAGGTGGCCCACGTGTTCACTTCCATGTCCGAGCTGGGTAGCGTCGAGGGAGTTGACCGCCGGTCACCCGGTTTTCCTCTCCCGTGTCTTTCTGGTACCGTCGACGAACTGCGACGCGCTGCGGACCGGTGGTGGATCTGTCGGCCCTCGACGGGCACATCGTGCACACACGGTTTCGGATGCTGCCGGTACCCCTGGTACGCCTGGCCCTGTGCCCTCTGTCGTGGGTAGTGTCGCTGGCCCTCCAGGATGCGTCTTGGCTCGTTCCTCTCCATCCTCGCTTCCAGCGATTCTTGGCCGTTCGGACTTCCGATCGTGTGTTCCTGTTCGACGGCCTTCCCTTCGGTCTCCACATCGCGCCGCAGATCTTCTCCGCACTGGTGGGGCAGGCTCTGGGTCCTCTCCTCAGGAGCGGGCTCCAGATCCTGTTTTCCTTGGCCGATTGGTTGGTAGTTTCCGACGCCCTAGCACTGTGCATTGGCGACGCCCTCACAGTCGTTCGCAACATCGCACGGTTAGGGTTCCCCTTCGATGTTCCCAAGTCACGCTTGACCCCGTCGCGTGTCGTGCCATGGGTCGGTCTCGCATGGGTTTTGTCCGGCGCTACGGTGACCCGGGGTCTGCCGGCCGCGGTGGACCTTCGGTGGACGGTCTTCGCCGTGTTGCACTCGGTCTCCCTCCCGGGGTGGCTCTGGGACTCGTTCGTGGATTCGCTGCATTGGGCCGCTCTGCCCCTTCCCTTCGGGAGCCTCTGGCTATGCCGCCTCCTCCTCATGGGCACCGCGGTGTTTCCGTTGCCCCTATGGATCGGCTCCTGCCGCTCCCGCGTACCGTTCGCAGACGCTTCGGTCGCTGGGTTGCTCGGGGCTCGCTCTCTGCGGCTGTGCCCTGGACCGCCCCCCCCCGCCGACGGTCTGGGTAGCCACAGATACGTCGAGCGAGGTTGGGTGAGGTTCCCGATCGAACCTGGGACGTCCACTTCCCGGCCGATGGGTGGGTCTCCCTCCACTTACCTGTCTATGCCCTCGGACTGTTGGTTCCTTTGTTCTTCCTGCGGGACCACGCGCTGGCCCTTCGGGGTAAGTCGGTGGCCTTCGGGGTTGGACACTCAGACAAGCTGTCCCCTGTTTCCTTATGCGGGGGTCCTCCAGGTCGTTGACTCTATTGGGGGTCTCGGTGGAGTTGTTCTTCCTCGCGGACCGACACCCCTTCTCCTTGCATGCCTCCTCCCTGCCCGGGCCTGCCACCCTGTGGGCGGCCGCCCTGTCGAGAGGGCAGGGCGTTCTTTTAGAAAGGGCGATGAAACGGACTGTGTTCGCCGACCTCGCGGCTTCCTGAGGTGTTCTGGAGGTCGCCTTGTTCGCATCGGGGGTGCCGCGCCAGTTGCCTCTGGACCTCTCCCTCCGGCCTCGCGCTCCGGGGGGGGGGGGGTCCGGACGCTTTTCTGGTAGCCTGGTACAGGTGGCGGTCGATATACATCTTTCCGCCACCAGACGCGCTGTTGATGTGCCCAGTCCTCGCGAAGCTGCGGCTGTACCACGGCTGCGTCTGGCTCCTCGCGCCTCTGTGGCCGGCACGGACTTGGTCCGCCCGGTTGCCGCGGTGGTGCCCGAGTCCGGTCCCTCTACCTGTCTCCGGCTTCCACTTGGGCTAGGTTGGGGACCTGCGGACCTCGTTGGCCTTCGCATCGTGCTTGTTCATGAGGCCCGGTGGCTCCCGGTCCCCGGCCGGGCCCTGACTGGCTTCCTGCGGCGTTCCTGGCCGTCTTCTCCTTGGGGGACTTACGGGTCCCGCTGGAGGTCTTTTACTAGGTGGCTACAGGCCACTCGCCTGCCAGTTGGCTCTCCTTCCCTCGTCCTACGCTCCTTGTTTCACCTCTTCCGTACACGTCGCTTTCAAGTCGACACTATACGTACCCACTTGTCTGCCGTCCGGGGGGTCTTTGGGTCCGTCGCTGGGCTGGTCGTTCCGCCACAGGAGCTGAATTCCTTCCTGACGGCTGCCTTCCGGGATCGACCGCCTCCGCGCCAGGTCCCTCCGCAGTGGGATCTGGGGCGGGCTCTGGTCCTTCTGGCTTCACCCACGTATACAAGGGCCGCTACGCCGGGTCCGTTGCTCGGGCGTCCACTCTTCCTTGTCGCTCTGGCCTCTGGGGATCGGGTGTCTGCACTAGCGGCCTTGTCACGGCCCCATGACTGCGTGCGATTCTCCCCGTCCTTGCATGGCGTCTCGTTCGCCTCCTCCCCTCCTTTTGTTACCACGCATGGGAGGGAGGCCCCCGTTTTCCAGCCTTTCGCCGTCCAGGCTTTACGGCGTGGGCCTCCTCGCCATGTGTTGTGCCCGGTGTCAGCCTTGCACTCCTCTGTTGCGTCTGTGGCGCCGCCTTCGGGTACTGCTGTGTGGGTATCTCCTCGGACAGGTGGGAGGCTCTCGCAGGTGCAGATGGGCCGCCACGTTTGTCGGACCGTTCGTGCCCGTCACCCTGTTTATAGGGGTTCTGCGCACGATGTCAGATCCTTTGCTGCCTCCTTCCGGTTCCTGCCACGTCGATCCTTACCTGCCATCGCCTCAGCGGTTTTGTGGTCTTCTCTCAATTCCTTCATCTCCTCCTACCTCTCAGTGTCCAGTGTTCGACCCCCTCGGCCGGTGTTTGCTCTCGGGGGTCGTGTTTCCTGGTGCTCTGGCGAAGATCCCTGGTCTTCCCCCCTTGTCCCTCGTTCTTTTCCTTTGTTTTATTTGACAAAGGGGGGGGGGTGTACGGGTTTGCAACACTGGATTGCAAGTTTGGGATTATGTATTTTTCCAGTACATAAGTGTTTTTGCCACATTGAAAATTGTGTTTTGTTCTTGTGTTCAGTGTTTTTGTTGGTTTTTGAAGAAAAGGGATTTTGGGTACAGTACCTTTTTGGTTTCAGTCAAGTCTATGTTTTTGCATTACTATGAATGACGGGCATGTGTTAAAAATGTTCTTTTTAGCTACTCCTCAGTTTTCACTCTTTTATTAAACTCTCTTGTTTAACACCTTACGAGCGGCCTATGCGGTTTATTTATATGTACCGCCCAGCGGGGTGTTTTTAGCCAAAATAGGGCTGTTTACGTGATCATTTTCATGCCTAAATAAGACCCAGAACGTAAAACAAGTATCTATCCCTGAAAGGGCATAAACAGAGCTTTCGAATGACACCATAACGATCCTTTTATGATGGCTAGTTTTCTTGCAATAACCGTGCAACGCGAGTGCAAAAAGCATGTAATTAGGCACTTTCCCCATACAATTCCGTATATAGCGAGTGAGAGAGGGAGGGAGGAGGTGGGATTCGTGTCAGTAGGTTCGCCGCGGTGGTCGGGAGCAGTCATACGCTCGCTACTCTCCTGCCACCACTTGTCTCTCTCTCTCAGCCACATTACGTGCTGAAATTGCCACACGATATATGTCGAGCGCCGCCACATAGTCCAGCTTTATTTAACTCGACTTATGTTGCGCGCCGCTAATTAAGGGTTAAATTGTGTCTTTGTCATTCGTAATTTTGTTTTATGCATTGTTTTTTTTGGTAGGTTGGGCTTGGATGTCCTCCTCCTATTTGTTATGCAGCCTTGCCGTTGGATTTGCCAAGACTACTAACAAATTGGGAGGTTTGACGTACCTCCCAACCTACCAAATAGGAAAACCTACTATTTGGTAGTAGTCTTGGAAAATCCAACGTACATAATACCCTCCCTCACGCCGGACCCCTGCCCATCCGCGTTCTTCTGCTGACGTGAGATGTGATGACAAGAGAGGGTCGCTCATGCGCACGTTCGACAGGGATCTGCACATGACGGAACACGGGATGGGCCTTAAGCGGTAACTAAGGTAAACCCCTTTTTCTTCTCTTCTATGCTTTTTTCACCTTCGGTGGTAGTTTTGGTTAATGTACAACATCTCCTAGAGCAAGATAAGGAGTAGACTCTAGACGTTTTCTTTTTAACCCGGGAACTGCAGGGAGACTCTTAAGAGTTCCCCCGGCGGACTGCGGGGAGACTCTTGAGAGTAAGTAAAACAAAAAATCAACTTTTGACATCGAAAACAAATTTTTTTTTTTTTTTTTTTTTTTTTTTATTTATTTATTTTTTTTTTGGCCCCTGGGCCATGCAAAATCTCAGTCCTCTACCTCCCCTCCTTCCCCACTTTCCTCCTCTCCTTCAGTTATCACCTATTTTCCCTGTTATTCCCTTATTCTGAGGTATATTTTCGTGCTAACATTAGCGAGTTGCAAGCAGGGTGTTGTCATCACTGATGGCAAGCGAGTGCAAGAGAGAGAGAGAGAGTATCGATCGACTGTGTCTCAGTGGCCTTGGGGGAAATTGGCGGGAAAGCAGGTTGCCTCACCCATACATTTTACAACTCGCGGGCTATATCTCCGATTTTGACCATCCAAACGCTGTTTTCACTCGTTTTATTGTTGTTTCAGGTTAATACCTTTATAATCAACCCATAATAGGCGCATATGGATAAGTATTAATGCTATTAATGGTACAATGAATATTTTAGTGACGGAAACACCTCAAATACGTCAGCACAGGGGGACGTTTCCAATTACCCCCATGCGCACTTGTTAGGTTAACCGCGGTTGGAATGACGACATAGCAGTCAAAATAGACAAGTTGTCATTGCAATTAGGTTAATAGCCTTGACGTTGGATTTTCCAAGACTACTACCAAATAGTAGGTTTTCCTATTTGGTAGGTTGGGAGGTACGTCAAACCTCCCATTATGCCTGTAAATTACAAACAAATATGTTAGCAATAGAACACAATTTATGCCTGAAAATAAAACAAAAATTGAAGTTAGCAGTATGACACAGTTAACCCGGGAACTGCGGGGAGACTCTTATGAGTGAGTGAAAAAAAAAATCAACTTTTGACATCGAAAAAAAAAAAAAAAATTTGTATTTTTTTATTTTATTTTTTTTTTTTGGCCCCTGGGCCATGCAAAATCTCAGTCCTCTATCTCCCCTCCTTCCCCACTTTCCTCCTCTCCTTCAGTTATCACCTATTTTCCCTGTTATTCCCTTATTCTGAGGTATATTTTCGTGCTAACATTAGCGAGTTGCAAGCAGGGTGTTGTCATCACTGATGGCAATCGAGTGCAAGAGAGAGAGAGAGAGAGAGAGTATCGATCGACTGTGTCTCAGTGGCCTTGGGGGAAATTGGCGGGAAAGCAGGTTGCCTCACCCATACATTATACAACTCGCGGGCTATATCTCCGATTTTGACCATCCAAACGCTGTTTTCACTCGTTTTATTGTTGTTTCAGGTTAATACCTTTATAATCAACCCATAATAGGCGCATATGGATAAGTATTAATGCTATTAATGGCACAATGAATATTTTAGTGACGGAAACACCTCAAATACGTCAGCACAGGGGGGCGTTTCCAATTACCCCCATGCGCACTTCAGAGGTTAGGAGTCTCCCCGCAATTCCCGGGTTAATGTAGGCGTGACATTCCTTAGCTAGTTCAAAGGTCACCACTATATTTATATGGCGCTGAGAGCCCTCCCCTCTCCCCCACACATCCTAATGACTCTCCCTTTGTACCACCTGATCCCAAAGGCTTAACACCTTACACTTTCCACCCTGACTCAGCATGATCATTTTACTAGACCCTCATCTATATATATTTGAACGGTAATACATTTTTTAATTTCATGTAACGAAGCTAACCAGAATTGTTAAACTAGCATTAGCAATTTAGAATAATCCTTCAAAGAATAAATGTATTGTCCGCTGTTGATAAAATGAAGATTATATTAATATATGATAATATAAATTATGCTATTCCGTCAAAAAAAAATGATTGCAAACTATGGCTTTGAAATAGCCACACCTCACGATTTGAAGAAATAGAGAGTTGAAATTATATAACGAACACATAAGCAAACCATCGAGAGTAAAACTAAATTTAGGGAAATCCCCAAGTATAAATATATGCCTGTACAAAGTTCAAAGGGCGGTTCGTTCGTGGCCACCCCTTCGGGGATCACGGCGTCAGGCAATAGATAGACAAAGTTCCTCGTACAGAGCTACCTGCATAGTGTCATACTGTAATATTATTTATCATGTTATTTACTAACTACAATATATTCTAGCCTGATATAATCTAACTTGTCATATTTTAATTTCCCAAACCTTATACCTAATCTCACTTGTTTAATCCAGCATTATCATAATTAACCCTGTTTAATATCTATTCTGTTATGGTCTTGCACTAATTGAACCTAAACTTAGTTGCAGCTTTTACCGAGTTGAATATATTCTAAGGAGATATTATCCCGAATCAAAGCACTTTCTTTGTGTCATATAATCAGAATATCTTCAATTAGATATGCATAATGAATATTTTTTTTTTTCTGTGCTTGGTTCTATTTTTTCTTCAGAATGTTATAAATAGCACTGGTTATAAATAGCACTGATTATATCGACTCGTCTGTATATCTTGCAAGTTTTACATTATAAGAAGTACCGGTATGTGATTGTAAGATAACAAGAGGGGGAACACAAAGTCAAGGTTCCTGTAATAGTTAACTATTAGTTTTCGTTCATGTTTCACACAGAGATATATATATATATATATATATATATATATATATATATATATATATATACAGTATATATATATATATTAATAGATTGGGATATTACTTTTTACTTTTGGTACTTAAGTAATTAATTCGGTAGATACTTTTTTACTTTAACTTAAGTACATTTCTAGTTGGGAACTTTTACTTTTACTTCAGTAACTTTTTGAGTACATACTTTTACTTGGACTTAAGTAAAATCATTAAGTACTTTTTACACCCCTGTTTATAAGTACGTCGTACATGTATTATTTACATGTGCAGTACATTTGTCTCTCAATAATATGTCTTAGAATGAGGGATCAGACCGCATACCAGCTACCGGATGATGTCATGCACGTAAAAGGTCAATCTCGGACTGACCTGATCTATATAGGACTTGGGTAATAGCTTCCATTATCAAATTCTCATAAATATATAATATTTAACAAGGAATGTAATTCCCAATACGTAACCATAAAAAAATATAATTTACAATTTCAAAGTAAATACTATGAATGAAGTTAAGAACGCTTTTATATTCGCTTGTAATGTAGCATGCATTTAAAAAAGTTATCAGTATGTTGTGTAGTTCAATGTCTAATTAACCCTGACAGAGGCTAATTTGCTTGATCTTCTACATAACCATGCAGCTGGGCCAACCAAAACCCACATCTTGACGTGTGGTTCCTGCAGACAGCCCCAACCTTGGAAGACCTGGACAACCTCCCATCCCACCTTCTTCGCCACTACCCTAACATGCACATCGTGGGGGATGGATCTGTTTAAAATGTTCAAGGGCACACCGCTTGATACCTTGTTTAACTCCAAGGTGTGGTTGGATAAAGATAGTGAGTACATTTGTTTATCACTTTTTTATATAATATATTTTTCTATGTGGATGAGGGAGACAAAAGGCAGAACTGCCTGTGACGAGTGCCTCCCTCAGAGTTGAAAGTGATAGGGCCAATATCAAGGAATGTTCGATCTTGGATTGGAGAGTTGCACAGAGTAGGGGTGGGATTGTGTTGCAAGACGGGTGCTACGTACTCTACGTAGAGGAGTTGGTATACACTGAAAGAGCTCTGAGGAACAATGATTATTGAAATAAGCGGTAGAATAGCGAGAGATATGCAACATTGCGGCGAAGAGAGAGAGATTGCAAAGAGTCGGTGAGTGGACATGAGTTAATGAGACGAAAGGCTTTCTTTTCTACTTTGTCAAGAAGTGCTGTTTGAAAGGATCCTCCCCACACATAAGAACAATACTCAATACATGGACGCACTGTGCCCCTGTACAGAGCAAGAGGTTGTGCAGAGGTAAAGAACCCCCGGAGGCGATTGAGCACACCCAGCTTCTGGGAAGCTGTTTTAGCAAGAGTGATAATATGGTCTTTCCAAGTGAGATCAGAAGAAATAGAGACACCGAGAATACTGAGAGAAGATGAAGGGTTGATTTGTGTATTGTTGAAGTATAAGGGATAGACCTGTGGGACTTCTTGATGGGTAGATAAATGGAGAAATAGGGGTTTTGGAAACATTGAAAGCAACAAGATTTTTTCGGCCCCAAATGGAAATGGTTGACAGGTCAGAAGATAAGTGTTCTATGGCATCATCACATGAATTTTGAGTGATTGTTTGCTGGGGCGTTCTGAATATCTAGTTGAATAGTGCAAGGTAGAATCATCAGCATATGAATGGATAGGACTGAAGGTGCAGTTGAGAAGATCATTAATAAATATTAGAAAGTGAATTGGAGATAGGACAGAACCCTGAGGAACACCGGAGTTGATAGCTTGAGGAAGTGAACAATGGCCGTCTACAATTGCAGCTATGGAACGGCCAGAAAGGAAATTAGAGATAGAGGGATAGACACCGAAGGAGGGTAGTTTAGAAATTAGAGATTTGTGCCAGGTTCTGTCAAAGGCCTTCTATATGTCTAGTCACTAGTGCAATAGAAAAGGTCTCACCGAAGTCCCGAAAGGAGGATGGCCAAGAGTAAGATATGAGAGATCAACAGTAGAGCGTCCCCTAAGGAATCCATACTGGCGATCTAAGAGTAGATTATGGGAATTAAGATTAAGAAATTTTGAGTTAAGAATAGTTTCAAAACTTTATGGGACGATAATTGGAGGGTTAAGAGCGGTCACCCTTCTTTGGGACAGGTTGAATGAGAGCAAAATTCTAGCAAGAAGGAAGGATGTTAGAGGAAAGAGAGAGATGAAAGAGTTTGCCTAGGTAGAGAGTCAGCATGGAAGAACAGTTGTTGAGTACAACAGGAGGAACACCATCCAGTTTCTACGCCTTCTTAGTATTAAGCCCAGAGAGGGCAGAAAGTACATCCTTAAAAGATATTATGATCTTCGGCATAAATAAGTGAGAGGGGGGTGGAGGGAGGAGTAGTGGAATCAACAAAGGTGTAATATTTAGGAAAATTTTGAATGGAGAGATCAGCTTTTTCAGAGGAAGAGGTGACAGTGGTACTGTCAGAGTGGAAAAGAGGAGGGAAAGACGAGGAAGTGAAATTGTTGGAGAGGTTTTTGGCTAGATACCAAAAAGCTTGTGAAGAGCTAGAGTTGGAAAGTTCAGGGCATTTGTTATTGATGAAAGAGTATTTGGTGAGTCGAAGAACAGATTTGGCTTGATGCCGGTCAAAGACATATAAAGTACGGGATTCTTGAGTTTGAAGGCGACGATACCGTTTATTGCAGACAGCAATAGAACAAGCGTGAGTAAACCAAGATTTTTGTGAGTTAGTTTGAGAGAAAGAAAATGAGATGTATGCTTCCATGACCAAAAGGATTACCTCAGCTCTCTCTGAGGGTCCCCGGCCACAGAAAAAAAAATTTGTTCCATGGGAAATCAAAGAATTACTGCCGAAAAGCCTCCCAGTCGGCAGCGCCAAAATGCCACATGCGCCGCCGGCTGGAAGGGTCAGAAGGCCATACTGGAGAGACAGGGCAAGTGACAGAGAAAAGGTTATGATCAGAGGAGCCCAACGGAGTGAAAAGATTTACAGTATAAGCAGAAGGATTAGAGGTTAGAAATAAGTCAAGGATGTTAGGCTGATCTCCAGAGTGGTCCGGAATACGGGTGGGGTGCTGAACTAACTGCTCTAGGTCATTTAGGATAGATAAGATGTAAGCTTGTTCACCAGGTTGGTCAGTGAAAAGAGAGGAGAGCCATTGGCGGTGATGAACATTGAAATTTCCAAAGATGGAGATTTCAGAGAAGGGAGAGATAGATAGAATGTGTTCCACTTTAGAAGTAAGTTAGTCAAAGAATTTTGAATAGTCAGTAAAATTAGGGAGAGATAAACAGCGCAGATATATTTAGTGATAGCTTTAGTCAGATAGTTGAGAATTCAGAAGAGTCAAAGTTGGGAACACGAGAGCAAGTAAGATTGGTGCGTACATACACGCAACATCCAACTTTGGCTTTGAATTGAGGATAGAGATAGTAGGAGGATATAGAAAAGGGTTTGCTGTCTATGGCCTTAGACAACTGGGGTTTGGTGAGGAAATGTAAGTCAGATTTGGTAGAAAAGAGATGGTGTTCTACAGAGAGGAAGTTAGAGGAAAGGCCACGAAATGGATAGATAGAGTAGAAAGTAGAGGTCTAGGGCACTTTGAGGAGTCCAGACCAGGGGACAAACCGATGGGGGTATTTATAGTCTCCGCCCCTGGAGACTCCGAGGCTGGTTATAGGCCTATTGATGTCAT
>JBAKBP010016007.1:0-53303 GCA_037953745.1 Lithodes maja
CTGAGAAAGCTGAGACGGCCGAACAGTTGACGGAGCTGTTTCTGCTCGAGCAGTTTTATAAGTGTACAGGTGCAGAAATGACTTTAACTATTAAAGAAAAGAATCCAAAAACTCTACAGGAGGCAGCTGAGATGGCTGACCTCCGGCTATCATTAATTCGTGGGTGCGGGTCTGCCCAGCGTAGTGAGGCAGGTAACAAGGGGCGTGACGCCCCACCCCCCCGAGTTAGTAATATATCTTATGCAAACAAGTACAAGAGTTATGATACCAAGACTGACCACAAGACTAGCACCGTCCCATTTAAGAAGGGGCCGGGCCCTTCCCAGTACCAAGGGAAGCCCAAAGGGGAGTTAGAGTGTTATCAATGTCATAAAAAGGGGCACTTTGCAAGAGTCTGTCCTAGCAAACCACCTACAGCAGCTGTGTCTTTGGCCTGCAACATTGGTGTGTCTCTGAAGCCTTCTGAGTTTGCCCGGGGCAGTTCGTCAGAGGCTGAGGCACAGCCAATGCAGAAGCACCTGGGAGGCTCGAACCCTGCTCAGGATGTTTTTTGCGACCATAGAGGACGGGGTTGCGTGATGTGGGCGGGGCGCAAGCATGGAGTAGAGGTCTTGCGTGATACAGGTGCTTCCCAGACTTTGATGAAAAACTTGACTGGCTACCCTATAAATGCGGCTCGGGTGGTGGTGGTGCAGGGTATTAATGCAACTCGGTCATACCCGCTGGTGCGGTTGGAGTTGGAGGTGGATGGTGTGGCACGTGAATTGGATGTTGGGATTGTGGAGAAACTGCCAGTGGAGGGCGTCGACCTTCTTCTCGGCAACGACTTTGCAATGCCCGCTTCTGAGGTTCTACCCTTAGTCGTTGCCGAGAGGCCGGCCGACGTGAGTAGGGAAGAGCGAGAGTGGGTCGAGCGGTGCCAGGCACAACCCATGGCGTGTGCTGTCACCCGAGCTCGGGCAGCTAAAGTGTCACCGCCTAGTCCTCCGTCTTCAGACCAGCAGAGGAACGATCAACAGGAGGAGGCTAAAGCTGGAGTTGGTTTTAAGAGTTTTGACTCGGCGGCTCTCCTGGGTGATTCAGTATTAGCACCATTACTTAGTTCTGGAGTAGCCCCTGGGCCTGTCATCGAGAGTGACGAGGCTGGGCATGACGAGTCTCCACGACAGCAACGTTATGAACATCGAGAGAGACAGAGGGAGCAGCTCAGTATCGGGGAGGGTCATGCATTGCTCCGGGAGCAGTTAGATCGCTTGGCACCCTCAGATATACGTCGGTTGCAGCTGGAGGACCCTGAGCTCCAAACGTGTGCTAATGGAGCTGTGGAGCTCGACGAGGACGGTGATGCACAGCCGGGAGATTTTTTTTATTTAGATGGCATCCTGTATCGGCGTTTTCAAGACCCTAACCGTAGCTGGAAGATGGGGTCCGGGGTAGTGGACCAGTTGATGGTGCCGCGGGAGTGCAGGGATAGCCTACTGAGTTTGGCGCATGACACACCGCTGGCAGGACATTTGGGGGTAAGAAAAACGGTGGCGGCTTTGGGGAAGTTGTTTTGGTGGCCGGGGATGAAGTCTCATGTGCAGTCCTGGATAAACTCATGTGATATTTGTCAACGGGTCGGGAAACCAAACCAAGTTATTCCTAAAGCTCCGTTGCACCCTATTCCTGTAATTGGGCCACCTTTTAGTAAGATTGTTGTTGACATGGTTGGTCCCCTCCCTCCCACAAAGGCTGGTAATAAATTTTTGTTAACCATCATGGATGTTGCCACTAGATACCCCGATGCATACCCCATGAAAAACGGCATGGCTAAGACGGTAGTCAGTAACTTGTTGTGGTACTTTTCAAGGTACGGGTACCCGGAGGAGATTCAGTCTGATCAGGGGTCCAATTTCACCTCCAATCTCTTTAAGCAAACAATGCAACAGCATGGAATACGGGCGGTGGTATCGTCAGCGTATCACCCTGAGAGCCAAGGGGTGCTTGAGCGGTGGCATGCCACCCTTAAAAGCATGCTCAGGTGTTATTGTGCTGATAACGGAAGAGATTGGGATCTTGGATTGCCGTATGTACTGTTTGCTGCTCGGGAAGTGCCTGGTGAGAGCCTGGGATTTAGTCCAAACGAGCTGATTTTTGGACACCGAGTCAGGGGCCCCCTTAATATGCTGCGGGAAATTTGGGAAGGAACTGTGCCGCCTTGTTCCTTGTTGAAGTATGTGTTTGAAAGCCGTGAGCGCATGCTTAAGAGTCTGGAGATGGCAGGTCGGAATTTAACAGGGTCACAAGCTTTAATGAAGGACAGGTATGATCGCAAAGTGAAGCTCCGGGAGTTCATTGTGGGACAGGAGGTGTTGATTTTGTTGCCTTTGGTGGGTAACCCCTTGTCGGCGAAGTATACTGGACCCTATAAAATTGTGGAGAAAATTTCGGACCTAGATTACCTTGTTGCCACTCCAGACAGGAGGAAGAAGAATCAGTTATGTCACGTGAACCTGATAAAAGAGTATGTGAGGCGCCCCTCTGAGCCTCTCACTGTCCCTGTGTTGGCTTGTTGCGGCCGTGGTGGAGAAGGAGAGGGGGACAGTCAAGCTTCAGAGGAGGATAGCTGGGATCACCATGTTTCAGCGGATCAGTGGGCGGGGAACTCGAGCCTAAGGGCTGACGAGGCTATAGCCCATTTGCCTGAGCCGCAATTTGAAGCTATCCGTCAGTTGCTCGGTTTATACCCCACTGTATTCGCTGAACATCCAGGCCTCACTACTCAGGCTATGCATGATGTTGACGTGGGGCACCATCTACCCTTTAAGTCAATCCCATACCGTGTGCCCCCCATAAAACTACCCGCTCTGAGGGATGAGTTGGAGTATATGCTCGGTAGAGGGTTGATAGAGAAAGGTACCGTTAAATGGACTTCCCCCGTAACACTGCAGCCTAAACCAGATGGCAAGGTACGCTTCTGTATTGATTTCCGTAGGCTAAACGGTTTGACTCCAACTAACCCATATCCTCTTCCTCGGGTTGATGATAGTGTTGATAAAATTGGTAATGCTCGGTTTTTGTCTAAAGTTGATTTAGTAAAAGGTTACTGGCAAGTACCTTTGTCCGAGCGCGCTAAAGAGGTATGTGGTTTTGTGGTGGACGGGAGTACTTACCGGTGTAATGTTATGCCCTACGGACTTAAGAATGCACCAGCAACGTTTCAGAACCTGATGAATGAAATTGTCAAGGACATTCCAAATTGCACCGTATACTTGGACGATGTAATCATTTATGATGACGACTTTGAGAGCCATTGTGAGCACCTGGAGACCTTGTTCCGGAAACTTAGTGAAGCAAGTCTGGTAGTAAATTTGGCAAAGTGTGACTTCGTAAAAGCCACTGTGCAGTACCTTGGGTTTGTAGTGGGAAGGGGACAGGTGTGCCCTCCTCAGAACAAGGTACAGGCTATCAATAAATTTCCGCACCCAACCACCAAGAAGCAGATCATGAGATTCTTGGGTATGATAGGCTACTACAGACGCTTTATAAAAGGTTACTCCACGGTGTTGGCACCTCTCACAGATTTGTTATCTAAAGACAAAAAGTTTTTGTGGGCGCCTGAGTGTGAAAAGGCTTTTAATTTAGTGAAGCATTTGCTGTGTACTCACCCGATACTCAGGGCCCCAGACTTTAACAGGCCTTTTCAGCTGGCAACAGATGCTAGTGGTGTAGGGGCTGGTGCCGTCTTGCTACAGACAGACAATGAAGGTGTGGAACACCCAGTAAGTTTCTTTTCTAAGAAGTTCAATGCTGCACAAAAGAACTATTCTACAATAGAAAAGGAATTACTGGCGATTGTGCTGTCACTCAGGCACTTCGAGGTGTATGTTCCAGCCTATGGCCCAGTCGTGGTTATCTACACTGATCATCACCCTTTGAGATTCCTAAATCAATTTCACAATCGCAATATGAGACTGACCCGGTGGTCATTGATGTTGCAGGAGTATAACCTGGACATCCGGCATATTGCGGGATGTGACAATGTGATTGCGGATTGTTTATCGAGGGTAGATGATCAGTCGTAGGCTATCACAGGTGTATGATCCCGAAGAGATTGACACACGGGTAGCCTCCTGCTTTGGTTTGAGTAGTATTTTGCGCTTGGTGCTTGTTGGCTCGCGGTTGTAGCCCAGCGTATTGGGTCGTAAAGCAGGATTGTTGAGCGTTTGGTATAGAAGAAAATAGGCTGCCCTTATAGTGCAGCCGGAAAAAAACATATTAAAATATAAAAAATCATATAAAAACTCTTTCTTTTTGATATAGATAATTGTATAAGTTTGTCATAGTCTATAGTGTTTGAGTAGTCCACGAACTATCAAACGGCTGAGCTGCTGTAAGCTCGCTCTGGGAGCATGATATTATGTCTTTTACTATTGTTGGGAGGAGTTATGAAATGTGAATTTTTTTTTATAAGATGTGTTTTAGTGATAAACTCAGCGTTGTTTTAGTGCCATGCGGTCGCTGGGTGTGAGGGGTTTGATGGGGTTCTGTATATCAGATTTTAGCTCAGGGTTGAGCAAGTAAAATCTTGGGGGAGGTGTGACGCATGTCGAGTATGAGCATGCTGTACAGAACGCCCAGTCAGGCCCCACTCTCGCTAGGATCGTCAGGGCAGGAACTTTGGCTGTAGTCTGTGTAGAGTTTCCTAACTTAGTTTATGTGAGCCGTTGTACTATAAGTATTATAAATATGTATATTGTTTTCATCTGAGTCAACGAGTTCTATTTTATATCATTAGTTATAAGTATTGTGTGTGGGACTTATATGTAATGATGAGAGGAGAGAGAGAGAGATATTACGTAACGGGGACCAGTGAGTGCGCCACGCGGGCAGATAGGCCTAATTCCCTCCTCCCTCCTCCCTTCCTCCCTTTCAGCGCGTGGGAAGTTCTTTGTCGATCCCAGATTGAGAGAGAATATGACGTCATGATTGCCAGTGGGCGGTCCTTAAGTAGTTTGAGATATGCCGCTAGAGGGCCGAGTATAAAAAGGGAGGTCCCGCCGCATTTTCCTTAGAACTCATCAGGCAAAGCGACTTCTCATATCCCTTGCAACTATCCATATTCTTCCGACTGATGTGAACTTTCTCTATTCTCTGAACAGCCTATCTTCTTCTCTTCTCGTCCCTGTTTAACCTCCATGACCCCTTTGGTGCAGATTTAGTCAGCCAAAGTATTATCGCTTGAGTTCTCACGAGATAAGTGCCTGTTAGATAGCCTATTTTTGGAAGGGTTAACTAGAATAGGATTGATTGATGTTTGTTGCACTCGTATATGCATTTCCCTGTGTGCGATTATTCATGTTCCTGTTTTCTGCTGGTTTAGGCAATGCTAGACTGGGATAGGGTTTCTGAGTTGTGATTTCCTATGAGTACTAGGTTGCGGTTGAACCAGTACAATTGCAACGGAGACGTGGAACGCCTAGGTGGTCTTTCTGACTGTGTACCGTGGGAGTTTAGCACTGTGTTGCGAGTGAGGGCTTTTGCCTGTGCCACCCAACACTGTGCTATCTCATTTGCTTGACTTTGAGAGGATCGCCAGGAGAGAACCAGATACTAGTGATCTGGATCTCTCAAGAGAGCATCCCGTCAATTACCGTAATTTGGCCGCACAGTCTTAAGGACCTCGCTAGGCTACGAGCCGCTTGCTCAGCCATTGTCTCTTAACCTTAGATATCCCAGCTAGACTTTGCTCAACCAGCAGATACAGCATAGTATTGAAGCTTCTCCTTATGTATATTATTGTTTAAGCATTATTGATTTCATGTGTGGCACGCTTAGCTACTTCAGAGATTAGTGGCCCACGAGCACAATCTTAGTAGGCTATTGCCAGTGCATTGTCGGAGTACTTCTTCTTAATGTTTGCCATATCCTATTGCTTATTCTTATAATTCTTCTTATGTCAATTTAAAGCCTTTAATTACCAGTGAGTTATTCATTAAATTGCTGTTCAAAATCCGATACTTACTTCTTATGAGTATTCGAGAAGCATCTAACTTATCAGAAGATTCCTTGCTTGATGCTCGAGGACTATTGTTTAACGTAACGTAATAGTGCCGATCCGAAGTAGAGGGTGGAGGACTTCTTAAGTTCTTAGTTCAAGGGTGGATTACTTCGGCTTCGGCCAACACTATTCTTTAGTGTTGTAGTACTTTCTTCTTTGTTTGATTGTTGACCAGACTAGATAACTCCCGTCTAGTTATTAGTCTGTTGTGTGAAACGCTAGTACCGAGTTCTTGTATACCCCGTTATAGCAGATAGAACTCTGGAGGGTAGTGGCGTTTTTTGTTCGGCTGGCAGTACTCTGGGGTTGGGATCGTGTGTTTCCGTTGTGGCAGCGAGCCATACTCGAGTCCTGTGTAAGAGCCCTAGTGTACCCGAGTGCCCGGTCGTAACAAAGGGGATGTGTCGGATGGTTGAAAGCCACAGTTGCTCGCGCGTTTGGGGCTAGCAACACGTATTATGAAAAACATGCATCCTCCTTTATTCACTGTCCCCCCCTTCACTCACTCAACCCCACAATTTGCCGGAGGATAACAGGTTTTTCACAATACGTAGACGGAGGTCTTTAAAAAAAAAAAAAAAAAAAAAAAAAAAAAAAAAAAGTATTAATGCTATTTATGGTAAAATAAATATGTTAGTGATGGGAACAGCTCAAATACGTCAGCACAGGAGTGTGGTGTCTCATACCCCCCATGCGCACTTCAGAGGTTAACAGAGTTCCTGGAACGCCGCCATTAGGATAAGAGACTGAAACTGCACGGATGTGTGGAGCACTCAGTCTTAAAATGTTATGTATGTACAGTAGGCTCACATATCTCGATCAATCTCATCTCGATATTTCGCATCTCGATGCCACCTTCAAGCTCTCCCCAATCACAAATCTCGATGAAAAAACGTTAATCTCGATAGCTAAATATCGATGCTAGATGCTTATATACTAATATAAACAGATTAATCTTGACCAAATCGATGTGTGAACCTCACAGTCATTGTGTTTTGTTCACCTGTATACTAATGTACCGCTAGTATCGATCGTTTTCAAGCGGTAGTCTAACCTGTCTCTGCCGCTTTCATTTACGTGGTAATATAAATTACTTTACCATGTTTTAATATACATTATTATTTGTATGAGGAAAATCTAATATATAATAATAGTAAAGACAAAAGAAAACTTGATTAAACTTTATACCATGGAAAATTTATTGAAGTCGGTAGATCTAGCGGCCACTTGGTGTACCAGTCACACGTCCGCCATTCGCTTGAAAACTTGTATTGTGAAGTCGTTTACCTGGACCTTTTTTTATCGCATTCATAAAATGCCGGTACTAGTGGTGACAGGGTGAGGGAAGCAATTGCAAGAATTGATGACGGTGACTGTGCGCCGGGTGCGGAGACGCAGTAACCTAACTGCGTTCGCCTCGGAACCAACAATCAACCACACAAACCTCTTTATCAATAAATATAAGGTAAAAATAAAACTCTTTCATTATTAATTTTATCTATTTTAACATATTATATATATTGCATGTGATTGTGGGGTCAAATGTGAAAATTGACAGATTTGATGTAGGTTAGTCGGCAAGTGGCTGGAACCGATTGTATTTTTTCCCATAAGAAGTTAACTTCGCATCTCGATATTTCAAATATCTCGATCGGTATTTGTGGGAATCAATTATGATCGAAATTGGAGATTCCACTGTATGTATCTATGTAGGTGGAACGATGGAGTTAACCTAACAAGTGCGCATGGGGGTAATTGAAAACGTCCCCCTGTGCTGACGTATTTGAGGTGTTTCCGTCACTAAAATATTCATTGTACCATTAATAATTATCCATATGCGCCTATTATGGGTTGATTATAAAGGTATTAACCTGAAACAACAATAAAACGAGTGAAAACAGCGTTTGGATGGTCAAAATCGGAGATATAGCCCGCGAGTTGTATAATGTATGGGTGAGGCAAACTGCTTTCCCGCCAATTTCCCCCAAGGCCACTGAGACACAGTCGATCGATACTCTCTCTCTCTCTCTTGCACTCGCTTGCCATCAGTGATGACAACACCCTGCTTGCAACTCGCTAATGTTAGCACGAAAATATACCTCAGAATAAGGGAATAATAGGGAAAATAGGTGATAACTGAAGGAGAGGAGGAAAGTGGGGAAGGAGGGGAGGTAGAGGACTGAGATTTTGCATGGCCCAGGGGCCAAAAAAAAATAAAA
Source organism: Lithodes maja (assembly GCA_037953745.1). Classification (NCBI taxonomy): domain Eukaryota; kingdom Metazoa; phylum Arthropoda; class Malacostraca; order Decapoda; family Lithodidae; genus Lithodes; species Lithodes maja. Next base: position 8,263 of record JBAKBP010016007.1, read on the forward strand.
AAATAAAAAAATAAAAATATATTTTTTTTTTTTTTTCGATGTCAAAAGTTTATTTTTTATTTTACTTACTCTCAAGAGTCTTCCCGCAGTCCGCCGGGGGAACTCTTAACCTGACAAGCGCTAAATAGACCTAGGGGCTAGGGTAGTTATTTGTGCATTTCTAGCCTTGGATTCTGACAGAATTCATTATATTTACAATATAGAGCATTATTTGTTTTCAGTATGCTTTTATTTTACATATATGATGTATATATGAACCTTCAAGAGTGCTAAAATAAGTGGGAAAAGCATTTGGGTGGTGAAAAACTAAGATATTGGCCACCCGGTCATAATCTCAGGCGAGAGAAAGCCACAGGCAACCCTCCTCTCTCGCTGTCTGTGAGGTAACTGAGACGAGCGGGGCGGTGTGGGCCGGTGTCTGGGTGTTACATAACGATCTTTTCTGCAACCCACTTGTGCTACATTATCGCGGAAGAGAAAAATAACCGATAAATGATGATAATAAGAGGGAAAATAGGTGATAATTGAGGAGGGGAGGGAGGGGGGAATAAGGTGGGGAAGGAGGGGAGGGGGGTGGGTGAGATTTACATGGATGAGTACTGGAGGGGAATTATCTCACCTAGAGACAAATTCCTTTGTTTTGATAGGCCCTTTTTTTTTTTGGAAAGCTTTTTTTATGGTCTTGCTTCCGTGAGGCCTATCGCGTTCCCTATAGGAAGCCTTCCGTGAGGCCTATCGCGCTTGCCGGGTTAAGAGTCTCCCCGCAGCTCCCGGGTTAAGAAGTACAGTCCACCCTTGGGTAACGCGGGTATATCGTACCGGCCCAAGGCAGTGTTAGGCAAACACACGTTACATAAAGCAAAGGTTATATGGGAAAAATTCCATTCGTTCTGGCCACTCCCCCAAAGTCCCCTTTTTTTACCATTTACCACCCGATTTATCCATTTATTTGTCAGTATTATTACGTTGGCAACATACCTTCATACTAGGGGTCAATAATATATCCAATTAAGACCATTGGTACTATGAAATGCCATTTATTTGACACAAAAACAATGCTGCTCAGCTGTAGTACAACAATAACAAACCACATGTCGTCTGCGTGAGAGGCAGGCGGCGGCAGCTTGGCTAAACTTGCCAACAATCTACCGCCTTCATTAGAGTTATAGTTTAATGTATTTTTCTTTGGCTTTTACTATTATAAATATTATTTGGTAAAATTAAATTCAATTCCATAGAGTAAATTATAATAAAATTTTATTGCATACAGAAATAACTCAGGTTTAGACATAGCCACACAAGAACACACACACACACACACAAACTGACTCAACAATAACAAACACGATTTCGGTCACTCGGAAAATCAGCTGATGAATCTCGGTTTTTCAAATTTACTTGCATTGAAAGTATATTCGTCGTATAAGGACATCCATGGTTTTGGAGGGTTTTGGAGGTTTATAAATGTGTCTTATACACGCCGGTATATACGGGTCTGACGAGTCTGCCGTCACAGGCCGAGAGATGTCGAGAGATGCCGACCAGCCGCCACCCGCCACCCACCACGAGCGCTATATAAACAAACCGTGTTAGATGCTGACTCGGCACATTTAGGGTACCCGTGTTAGAGCAAAACCGCGGAACCTAAAGCCGCGTTACCCGAGGGCCGACTGTATATGCGTGAAAGCAGTGCTGGATGGGAGGAGGGGCATCGACTGACTGGGAAGAGAGGTGCATGGGGACGATTCATTCGTGACCACTCTTCGGGGATCACGGCGTCCGGCAATAGATAGATAGCAGTTTTTCAATCTACAGTACAGTGAACCCTCAAATTACGCAGGGGATGCGTACTGTGCTGTCGGCGCGTACCTTAGTTAGAGCGTACATGGAAGTTAAATATAAATGGGGAAAATAGGTATAGGTCTGGCTCCGACCGAAAGTTGTACTATTTCTACCTTTCTTCACCTAAAAACCACAAATACAGTATATAACATATTACTGTACAAATATGTTTTTATAACCTAAACTACACGAAATACATTTAATGCATAAAAATAAGACACAAACATAAATTAACTCACATTGGTAGTGGTTGAGCAACACCGATGTTATGGATCTGCGCCATCGATCGATAGCACTGCACCCGAAACGGATCGACCAAAATAATAGGCCTAGGCCTAGTGGTTATTGTTTTGAATCGAAAAGTAATCTATCTATCTATCTATTGCCTGACGCCGTGATCCCCGAAGGGGTGGCCACGAACGAACCGCCCCCATGCACCTCTGTCCCCAGTCAGTCGACGCCCCTCCCCCCAACCAGCACCGCCTTCATTCATGTAGTTCCTCACTCCATCCTTCCACCTCATATTCGGTCTACCTCTCCCCCTCTGTCCCTCCACCTCGCTCTCGTACACCCTCTTAGTCATTCTCTCGCTTTCCATACGTTCCATATGGCCGAACCATCTCAAGTTGTTCCTTTTCACACTTTCCAGCACATCTACCTCCACACCACACCTCCTTCTTACTTCCTCATTAGCCTGTCTATCCCTCCATGTAATTCCGCACGCACTCCTTAAGTAATTCATTTCCACTGCTCTCACTCTTGGTCTGAGTCTCTCAACCAACGTCCATGCTTCGCTTCCGTAAGTCAGTGTCGGGATTACCACACTGTCATGCAAGGACTTCTTCACTTCCATACTGACCACCCTATTTCTTGTTACTGCTTTTAGCGTTCCTACAACCCTCTTCCCCTGTTGTACCCTCTCCCGCACCTCTTCATCCATAGTCCCATCTTTACTCAACACACTGCCCAGATACTTAAAAGAGTTGACGATCTCCATAGCCTGACCGTTCAGCTTCACCTCACACTCTGTGACTTCACCCCTTTCGAAGACCATAACCTTGCTCTTCCCCGTATTTACCTTCAAATTCCGTTTTTCGCACACTGTTCCAAACTCATTTACCAGACCCTGCAACTCCCATTCATTATCACTCATCAGAACTGTATCATCCGCAAACAGCAGTATAGGTAGCTTCCACTCAATTCCCTCCCTTTTCAGCGATACACCAACATCCACTGCTCTTGATAGTATTTCTTTCATAACTCCGTCCATATATACAGTAAACAACCACGGGGACATCACACACCCCTGTTTCAAACCAACATTCAGGTCAAAGAACTCGCTCTGCTCATTCTCCACACGTACTGCCGCCTTTGCACCCTCATACATGCTCTTCACTGCTTTCAGCAACTTGCGAAAAGTAATACACCCTGTATATAGTTTCCTATACATAGTGTCAAGTGAGATAGTTCAATAGCTCATATACATATTATGGAATTGGCTTCACATCATTTAGCCAGGGGAGAGCAGTAAGCTTTGAAGCGACTTTCGAGAGAAATGTAAAAAATTTCACCTACTCCTGAACAGAAACAGATTTTCCATTTCCGATTTTGTTTGCTCAATACAGTAAACCCTCGCTATCTCGGACTAATTGGGGGGAGACCACTTCCGAGAAGCCCGATTTCCCGAGATGTCCGAAGTCCAACTTATATCCGACTTAAGAGAGGGAAAATTCCGAATTATAAGAGGAAAGTCCGCGTCATAGAAAATTGAGATAATTTTTTTTTTTTTTTTTTTTTTTTTTTAACATGTGAAATTTATCATATTAACCCTCCGTTCCCGGATGGGCTCTTGAACGCCCATAAAAAAGCATGTAACAGGTACCCGGAAGGCCTCTTAAACACCCATGACGTCACAGCCTGTGAGCTTGCTGTGCGAGGCGTCGGTCCGACGCATGTAAACAACAGCCGGCTGGACCGACGCTCCGCATCTCCGGCCACAAGAAGGAGAGCGTCGCTTGTTCGTGTGTGCCTGTATGTTGTTGTTAAGTATCGAAAAGTGGTGTAAAGTGGCTGTTTTGGCCATAAAGTTATCTCCAATGAAATCATCATCACAGCTCAACCAGTTGTTGTTGTTGTTGTTGTTTTTCCCCAAGCTGCCTGGCCGAACAGCCCCAAGGCCCCGAGCAAGGCCAAGGCCATAACCGAGCGCCCCCACAGAACCCTCCCTGCTGACCACAATAAAGCCTGGGTGACCGAAGCCACTCCATGGCGGGGAGCTGAGGAGGGTGCGGAAACGCCCGCTCAACCAGTTGACTTAGAGAGCTCTACTTAATGCCATTCTACAGGTAAATAACACAGCTACGCTTGGGGATGCGCGGGAATGCGGGAAGCAGTCTGATTAACGAATATACGGTAGCCTAGCCTAGACGTTTTTCGGCCAAAACACCCGGATTTCGAGGAATATATATATAATACATAGCCGGGGCTGGAGGGTTAATGACAAATACTGTACGAACCTTAATATGTTTTTCAGGGACAGTACAGTACATAGTAATTAATATTAACACAATAATTAAGAGGCACAGGCTTCAATTCATCCTAAAATCACTTAACCCACTGAGCCCCAGCGACGCAGGGTTTGCGTCCACAATGTATGTAACGCTAAACCCCAGCGACGCAAACCATGCGTCCTGGCCGGTCCGGTCCCAATTATTCCGGTCCTATGGCACCTAGAGGGCTCAGATTTGTATGGGAACTGTGTAAGTATCCCATGTAACCATGGCGATGGTTGAAAACTCTCAAAGTTCAACCGCGTGCGCGTGAGCATGCAAAAACCGGTATTTTGGGTGTTATTGCCTTCAATTTTTTACTCTTGTAAAATCGACTTTCGGGGCTCCGTAGGACCAATTTTTGACCATTTTGATTGTTTTTTGTGGTTTTTCCTTCATTCCTAACCCATTCGCTATTGCTTCTGGATTTTTTGTTTTTTTCAGAAACAGCCGGTCCCTGGTGGTACATTTATTCTAAACTAGCTGGGGCTCAGTGGGTTAAAACCGAGTGAGAGAACATTGTAAACCGGACACAAATCCCGTCCAACTCGGAAATTTCCGAGATATACAGGGACATTTCCGAGCGGCTGATGCCATTCCGAGAAGTGCGGGTTTCCGAATAAAAAGAGTCCGAGTTAGCGGGGGTTTACTGTACATGCAATAAAAAACGAAGAACAGTCTTTTAACCCTCCAGCCCCGGCTATGTATTATATATATATTCCTCGAAATCCGGGTATTTTGGCCGAAAAACGTCTAGGCTAGGCTACCGTATATTCGTTAATCAGACTGCTTCCCGCATTCCCGCGCATCCCCAAGCGTAGCTGTGTTATTTACCTGTAAAATGGCATTAAGTAGAGCTCTCTAAGTCAACTGGGTGAGCTGTGATGATGATTTCATTGGAGATAACTTTATGGCCAAACCAGCCACTTTACACCACTTTTCGATACTGAACAACAACATACAGGCACACACGAACAAGCGACGCTCTCCTTCTTGTGGCCGGAGATGCGGAGCGTCGGTCCAGCCGGCTGTTGTTTACATGCGTCGGACCGACGCCTCGCACAGCAAGCTCACAGGCTGTGACGTCATGGGTGTTTAAGTGGGTGTACAAGAGGTCATCCGGGTTGCGTGGTGCAAGGTTTTTATGGGTGTACAAGAGGTCATCCGGGTTGAAGGGGTTAATAGATTCATAATATCCTGTTGTGCTTTATAGATACATACAGTAATAGTTTGGTACGGGAGATGTGTCTGTCTCCACAGTCAACGGTGACGACGTCGGAGGGCCCAGCGTCACGCCAACATGGCCGCCCGAAACTCTCCAACATATACGAATTGACTCGCTCGGCGCGTACATTTGAATAATTGAGCGTATTTTTCAATTTGTTGCATCAATTGTGATTCAAGCGTAATTTTGAATACGCGTATATAAATTGCGCGTATTTTGAGCGTTCACTGTACTCTTAATTCAAATTTTTTAAAGCATTTGTCATCCCATAATCTACTTTCAGATCGCCAGTATGATTTACTTACGGCCCGCTCTACTGGTGATCTCCTTCCTTATCTTACTAACTCTTGGTAAACCTCCTTTCGGGACTTCGGTGAGATCTTTTCTATTGCACTAGATATATCGAAAGCCTTTGATAGAGCCTGGCACAAATCTCAAATTTCCTAACTACAGTACCATCCTTCGGTTTCTATCCTTTTATCTGTCCCTCTATGCTGATGACTCTACCTTACACTATTGAACAAGTTTTCCACAACGACCAACTATGCAATTACTCCAAAACTCACGTGATGAGGCCATAACACGCCTATCTTCTGATCTATCAATTTTCGATTGGGGAAGAGAAAATCTTGTTACTTTCGATGCTTCAAAAGCCCAATTTCTCCATCTATCAACACGTCATAATCTTACACACAACTATCCATTACTCTTCAATAATACGCAAAATCAGCCCTTCATCTTCTCTCAATATTACTGGTGTTTCTTTTTCTGTTGATCTTTCTTGGAGAAATCATATTGCCACTAAAACAGCTTCCCAGAAGTTACATGTGCTCAATCGTCTCCGTGGGTTTTTCACCCTCGCACAGATTCTTGCTCTGTACAGGGACACAGTGCACCCATGTATTGAGTATTGTTCGCATACCGTACCCATACCCATACCGTACCCATACCCGTACCCATACCGTACTACTTCAGGAAAGGATAGAGTAAAAAGCATTTTGTCTCATCAGCTCATCTCCTCTTTACTAATTCCCTACAATATCTTTACATACATACATGCATAAAATTTTAAGACAGTGCTCCACACATACGTGCAGTTTCAGTGACTTGTCCTAATGGCGGCATTCCAGGCAACCCTGTTAAGGGCTGCTTCACTTGTCAAGTTTTTGGATTTAAGATCGGCACGTATAGTTCGATCCTAGGTCTTCCTCGGTCCACCCCTTGGTGCAGCTCCCTCTACAATCACAGACCTGCATCTTTTCACCCAATTTTCTTCATCCAATTTAGTAGTAGTCTCTACATTATCCAACGTAGGGCTTATAAGTTCAGCCACTGGTATAGCGGGCCGATTTATAGGTACTACATGTGCAGTCCAATATCTTCTAGAGTAGCACCTAAAATCTCTACTAGGTACGTTGTACACACTTCGAAACTACTTATTGAGCATAGAAAACAAAAAAAGTAGGGTAGAAAAAATTAAAATAGTTGCCCACTCAATTCTAGCTTCCCTCTGGACGCATGTGGTAACTCAACATACCTGCCCTCAGACAGGTATTTCCATCAGTTTTCTGCACACCCTCGGTCAAACTGCCGCAAATTTTGTTGCTCTAATGATTATGTCTTTTTCCACCCCCTTCGCTTCTGTAGGCGAGTTGGGAGTCTTCTCAGGGCATTTGAAGTTTTAGAAGGATGATTCCGTGATGTAGACATGCTTTTATGAGCAAAATTTTGGGAGTTTCGAGGGTGTGCACTGTGTAGTGCACTGGAGACTTGTTTACTTGTTGAGAGGGCGCATTTTTGCTCGACATTTGCTTTGCGATTGTCGGGGGGGGGGGGGGGGGGGGGGGACTAGGCCTACCTCACTTTTTCTTTTTTGTGGGTTAATTTTAACTTTGTTTCTTATGTAACGTCACTTTTTGTGGCTTACAGGCAGTTTTTGCATTATTCGCCAGGTTTAATGCTCATTTAGGGTAATTTTGCACTGCCTTTTATGTTGTGTTTTCGGTGAATAAGGTGCGTTTTTGGCATTTTGAAGTATTCTTGAGTTGGACTTGACTTATTGTTTGAGTTTGGGGCATATGCCTTTATTCTCTTACAACTGCTGCTTTATTGGGCCACTACCCATTATTGAACACTTCCCTCGTCTTTCACCGACGTATGGAAAGCTTGTCCTCCTTTAGTTTCCTTCGTCTTGCTTACACTTTTGCATACTCCTCGAGGTCGCTCTGGTTCCACCGGCCTGCGACACGGGTGTCAGGCAATAGTGTCAAACGCTGGCCTACAGGCCTTGCCTAACTTTTACGATTTCAGGGGTTTTATTTTAACTGTTACCGTAATTGTTTTTGTGTTTTTCGGCAGTGTTTTTAGCTTTGATGCAAAGGTTGTTTTCAATTAGGGTTTGGATACTGCCTTTAGTGTTTTTTTATCTTTTTGATAAATACTGGATCGCTAGTCTACCTAGTGACTGCTGCTTGTGGTGGCCCACTCCCCACTTCAAGCGTGATAAACTTTATGTACCTTGCTGGATCGCTAGTCTACCTAGTGCCTGCTGCTTGTGGTGGTCCACTCCCCACTTCAAGCACACCTACTTGTCTTACACCAGCTAGTCTAGGTTTGTGGCTCTAGTTAGTTGGCTTACATGTTCCTTAACTTCCACTCCCTTAACTCCGGGGGTGGTTCGGTCCTAGGCTTAAGTGTCCGAGATCCCTTGAACTAGTGGTCCCTGCTCTACCAGCGGGCGGACCCGTATGTACTATTCCGCTCCACTCGCGGTTGTACCCCTGTGTATAAACGCGGCCCAGCTCTTATACAAACGGTTGGTCGTGCTTATTTCCCACACTTGCCCCACCTATCCACCCCTGGGTGCGGCTCCTGTGTTGCTCACATTCCATTTTTTTCTTATAGCCTGTTCATCGGACCGCTCCGCAGGTGTACGGTTCCGCCTCTTAGGCAGTAGTGACCATTCCTGCTCTTAGGCGGTCCAGTCCGCGCTTACGGCAGGAACGTCCAGGCCTCCTGCTACGGTTCCTACCTTCTGCCACCACCTTCCACTCTTCTACTGGGTTGTCAGGTACTTGCTTAGGCACTTTTTGGTAGTGGGGTGTTTATCCTTTCTTGGGAAGGGTGCCATGTTCCATAGGGCTGGACCCCACTCTGGGGTGGGCTCCAGCTCTGGTGCTCACGGTTTTGTGAGGAGGGTTCCTGCTCCTTCCTGTACCATGACCATATTTGCTATTTTTCTTACAGTTTCTTACAGTTTCTTACAGTAGATCCTCTGGAAAAAGGCAAACTATGCCTGTGTATCCAGCTCAGTACCAGTACTTGCACTGCTGCGGTCGTTCACGGTGTTGGCGGCGGCGGTAGCAGACGCAACATTTTTACTATTCAGTATTTTTGTTTTATAATCAAACTTCAAATCTTGTCTTCCCCATGCTTTATCAAGATTACTTTCAAACTCCCATTATTGATTCGGAATCGACTACATACTGGGGCAGTGCGTTCCACTCATTTACCACTCTATCACAAAATGAGTTCTTTGCCTTCTCAAGCCTATTTCTTTCTTTGTAAATTTTCTTAGAGTGTCCTCTCGTTCTTGTTCCCTCCCGCATCAAGAAGATACCTTCACACACATCCTCATCGTACTTTCCTGACACTATCTTAAAAGTCTCTATCATATCCCCTCTCTTTCTCCTATATGCCAGTGTCGGAAGCCCCAGTGTCCTCAACCTCTGCTCATAGCCTGCGTTCTTCAACGTTGGTACCAGCTTGCTAGCTCTCCTCTGCACTTTCTCCACTGCTTCTATATCCTTTACCATATATGGAGCCCACACCTGGTTTGCATATTCCAGGTGCGGCCTAACCAGCGCTGTATATAGATTCCTGAAGATTTCTTCGTCAAGTGACACAAATGTCCTCCTTATCAGCCCTACAATTCTATTGGCTTTGTTTATCTTTTCCGCTAAATGTTCTGAGAAATTTAACTTATTGTCTATCACTACTCCTATATCCTTTTCTGCACTCACTTCCTCCATCGCTTCATACATACTGTATCCTACCTTGTCTATCTTGCTGGTCCCAATCCGCATGTACTTGCATTTTTTTGGATGAAAAGGCATTAACCAATGCTCAGACCATCCCTGATGGTCTATACTGCTATACTGCACAATACTTGTCATTTCTGCTATACTCGTCCTTCCTGTACCGTTACAATATTTGCTTATACCATGATCATATTTGCTATACTGCACAATAATTGTTGTGTCTGCTATATTTATTTGAGTTATATGCTATACTGCTATATTGCTCTCACCACTGTTTTCACTTCCACTAGTTCTAACAGTCACCTTTTTTCCAAGACTCCTGATGCCATCCAGCCGCTGCTTATAATGATAAAAAATTATAATAATCATTATAATAATAATATTCGTTCTTAAAGCTAGCGTATGCTAAGCCAGCTAAGGGTAGCCCAATAAGGCCGATTAGGCGTATTTCCATTGGGGTCCTGTACTACTACCCCATCCCCTTGCTCATGGGGGACGGTAACGACTCAGGGCTTGTAAAGAACCCTTTAATGCGCCGAGCATGTGCGCGATCCTGGTACCTTCTGGGTGGAAGTCCAAGACGCTAGTCACTACACCAGCGAGCCACCCCATCTGTCCTCGGGATGCCATGCAGGGACAGGGGTTTGTTGCCTCCACGCGGCGTTTTATACGACTAATGTATACGGACCTCGCCGTTGTGGGGGTTGCCTCACTGCTTTGCTTGAATTTGAGCACTGGCCTGGTTCTATGGGGGCGTCAGTGGCTACGGGGAGGAGGAAGCGTTGCAGCTCCCGCTCTACTTCTCCTTCTCACTGGTACCATTCAGCGTCCCCTACGGTGAGGATCCGATCTCCCTGGAGGGCCGCAGAATCAACGACCTTCAGGGCCATGAAGAGGTCTGCCCAAGTGGCTCAAGTGGAGCCTCTTCCTCGCCGTTCAATTGCTTACATAACTAAGGCAAGAGATGGCCCATGCAGGTCTCCATGACCTCCTTGAGAGCCGACATACTAGAGGATTTCAAGGCAGCTATGGTCGAACTGCGGGCCCTGGAGGGGGCTCCTACCCCTGTTCCTCCTCCGGCGCCTGTGGTGGCTCCCTTGCCACCTCTGACGGCTCATCTCTCCATCTAGCCTGATGTCCCCGCTGATACTCCCGTCGCCAGCCCCTACTCCGCCACCTACTTTTATCCTGTCGGAGTGGGCCTGGATTAATTGGTTTCCCAGCCCCTCCTGGTCCCCACCCTCTCCTAGTTCTGCATCCCCGAGAAGTGTAGTTTGGTTGGAAGTCTAAACCTTTGGTTCCCGGCTACGCATTCTATAATATATCCCCGAAACCCGGGGGTTTTGGCCGAAAAACGTCTATGCCTAGGCTACCGTATCTTCGTTATTTTGACTGCTTCCGCATTCCCGCGCATCCCCAAGCGTCGTAGATGTGTTTCATACCTGTAGAATGGCGTTGAGTAGAGCTCTCTAAGTCAACTGGTTCATTTGTGATGGCGATTTCTGTGGAGAGAACTTTGTGGCGATGTCAGCCATATCAGCCACTTTTCAATACTAAACAATAACACACAGGCCACACACAAACAAGCGACACCTCTCCTTCTTGTGGTCGGAGATGCGCGGCGTCGGTCCAACCGGCTGTTGTTTACATGCGTCGGACGGACGGCTTTCAAAACAAGCTTACAGGCTTTCAAGCTGCCGGTGCCTCAGAGCCCTACCGGGTTCCTGGCCCTAGTTTGTTATGGGTGCCTCAGAGCCCTACCGGGTCTGAAGGGTTAAGAGGGGTCATCCACCATCCCCCCTCTGGAATCCACGTTCGTGTCTGGGCTAGTCCTGGGGTCTTCTGGCTTTCCTGCGTGGGCATGGATATACGCGCCGACGGTCTTCCTTGCCCCTTCTTCATGGCCCCGGACACGCCTGCAATAAACCGGGACTTCCGGCTCCGCCTAAACTTGGGCCATCACCTCTCGACCCTCCTCAACCGACTGGTGTTGGCCATAGTGATGCTGCACTGATTGACACTATGCCGCTAGGGGACCACCGGCAGGCCTTCGAGCATGTGCGGCGGATTTGCTTCCAACTGGCCCTCAGTTTTGTCGTTGACATCTGCCACTCCCTCTACGAGGCCACCCGTTGCAGGCAAGCCCTCCAGGTTGCCTTCTGCACGAAAGCACCCTCCGACGTCAAGCCCCATCTCCTCCTGACGGTGCTGTTGCCACCGGGCTTGTTTACAGAGGAGGCTTGGAGGGTGGCTTACTTGCAGGAGGCGGGGGACTCTTATGTCTCCCAAAGGAAGGACGCGGCAAAGCCCACATCGTCCTCTATCACCCACAGTTGCGGGGGCCGGGCTGGTCAGGGCCAGGGTCGCCAGTTTTTCCACTCTGGGAGAAGCTAAGGCCGCGGGGAACAAGGATCCATGTCCTACCGTGCCTACAGGTCCCCGGACCGCCGTCCCCGTCAAGAGGGTGCACGGCAGTGTCCGGGGACCTCCTCTTTGTGAGCTGCGCCCTGGCAGGTGGAGGACAAGCCGGCACGTGAGTCCCGTCCACCGTTTTGGGGGGGCGGACGTGGTGGCCAGTTCCACCACGACCAGTCCAAGTGGGACTACATGCCAATGATTGTGTAGTTCCTCCTGGGCAGTCTCTTCTCCCTCCTCGAATCGGTGATGTGCTGCTGTGCATCACTCTAGGCGCCCGTACCGGCTACTTCCGCCCATTCTACTGACGCTGGCCCCATCGGTCGTGGGCTCGTCGGGTGGTGAAGCGGGGTTTGTCCTGGAGGTGGAGGTCTCGGCCTCCTCTCAGGAGCCCTCCCCAACATTGACCAGCATCTCCTGCAGTGGCCGTAGTGCTACGGTCCATGCAAGGGGGGGGATGTAATCACCGAAGTACAGTACCTTCACACCTCAGGGTCTTTCTGTCTCTTGTTTTTCTGGTACCCATGGTGGGCTACGATGCGATGCGGCCGGTGGTTGATCTGTAGGTACTCACCAGCATACCGTGAACACCCGTTTCAGATTGTTGACAGTCAATCAGGTGCGACTGGCACTCCGACCCATGTCGTAGGTGGTGACCCAGGACCTAAAGGCTGCATTATTGGCATGTGTCGATGGCTCCTCGTTTCCGGGGTTACCTGGCTCTCCAGTAAGCTCACCAAGTGTTCACGTTCAACAGACTTCCATTCGGTCTCCATGTCGCACCGCGGGTCTTTACGAAACTCGTATAACGGGCTCTGGATCCTTTGCTTTGGCAGGGGATTCGGCTCCTGTTTTCCTTGGATGAGTGGCTCATCGCCGCAGACTCTTCGTCACAATGTGTACAGGCACGCTGACATTAGTCAAACACGTCTCAAACCAAGGGTTCAGACTAAACATGCCCTGGTCGTGCCTCACGCCGTCGCAAGAAGTGGCGTGCGTGGGCACTGGGACCTCAAGAACGTTCGTCACGCAGGGCCTGGTAAACGCATCGACGCTTCGTCAACAGCTTTTTGCCGTGTTGCACTCTGTCTTGTTCGAGTGTCAAATCTGGGAATCCCTGGTGGGATCTTTTCATTGGGTGTCTCTGACCGTGCCTTTCGGCCGGCTCAGACTCAAGAGTCTAAGTAAACTGGGCAACAGGCAATTTCCCTCTATCGCTCCCCTCCTTCGGCTTTGGCCGGTACCGTGCTCACAGGAGAGGGTCCAGAGCCTGTATCACCAGCATAGGGCCAAAATGCACCCGGCAGCTCCCGCGACATCACCTACGACAGAGGTCGTAGCATCAGTCGGACCATGAGTACCAACAGCACGTGAAACCGAGTGCGAATGAGAGAACAGGCGAGGGCCGACAGAACTAGCACCGGACTCATCGCGTCCCAGGCAGTCTACGGTACCAGGAATACACAAGAGAGGAAAACCTTGTGGCAGAGTTGCACCACCGGAACTACCCTTTTCCCGTGCATGGACGCGACCATGGCGGCCACATCGCTAGGGTAGATTCCACCTGGTAACCGTTCGACCCTATGTGCCTTGTGGCCAGTGAAGATGGGCGCAAGGGAGAAAAATTCAGTGGGGAGTCCCGCGACAAAGTAAGCAACCCTGTCTGAGAGGCGAGAAGGAGACCAACCTGGAGATCCGACACGTGTTGAGACGTGGAAGCCCCTCCGAAACGGCTCTTGAGTGCCACGAGCAAGCTCTACCACTCCCCCCCCCCCCCTTTTCTGATGAAAAGGGCGTGACACATCACCACCCATCCGGGGGAGTCCACCCCGACGAAGCGCGACCAGAGGGAGAGGGCTGACCGGCCTCGCACCAGCAGGGCCAACGCGATGAGGCCCGGCCGAGCGGGTGGACAGCGTACAGTACACCGACCGTGACACGGCACGACGGTGCGAGCCGGAAGCAGGGGCAGCCGACAGGGAGGCGTGAAGCACCCAGGCACTATGGAGCAAACAACCCCGTTGTAGACAGAGCGCAGAGTAAGCAGGCCCAGACGCCCAGCGAACAGAGCGCCGCAGCAGACCGTGGACCGGACGGCGAGCAGCTTCGCACAGCACCACCGGTAGCATGGGGACGAAGGACATAGCGAGCTGGAGGGTAATACGCCGCACATAGCCCATAGCGTGGCGAAGGGGACTCTGAGGCACTGCCTCGGTAAGACGAGGGGGGGGGGGGGGGTGAACTGAGGGCCGCAGGTGCCCAACGATAGAGGCAACCAAGTCCACCACCCCGCCGGCGCAAGGCAAAAGCCAAGAGGCGCCCCCTCGGGGAGAGTGAAGAAGGGAGAAGAGAAGCCGCAGAGGCCGATCCCGGGGGCACAGACCCAGGGCCAGAACACGCCACGCAGACAGCCGACAGAGACGAGAGGGAGGAGGAGGCAGGCACAGCAAGCGAGACAGCGACGTCGACGGTCCGGGATGCAAAGAGCAGGACCCCGACAACCAGGCCCCAAACGGGGCGGTTGAACGAGCACGGCAGGAAGAGCAGGTATACTGCCCTCGCGCAGGGCCGGCCCCAAGTAGAACAGTCCCGACAAGACCAAGAGGGACCGAACAACCAGTAGGACGTCCAGGCGACCGGAGTCCGACCAGAGCAGGTGCCGATGGGGAGATGGAGGTCTGGGCCCACCGAGAAGAACTGACGGCCCGCCCTGCTCGGGGAAGGCCTATACCTCCACGTCCGCGACCAGAACGTCACCTCAGAACGCCCTCCACAGCAGGTAGACACGAAGAGGGACAGACCAACCAGAAGGAAGAGGTCACGCCAGGGCTTGGAGGGCACCAGCACCCGGGACCCCTCACTCCAAAAGCAGGCAGTCCAGGAGGAAGAGAATCCCGAAACCGCGAGGATCCCCAGGCCTGCAGAGGATGGGGAGGGGGGCCCCACCGGTGGAGGAGGGCCCCCCCCCCCCCCCCAGGTAGAACAGCAAGCGGAGGAGAGACAGCCAAAGAACGCATCCGCAACAGGGAGCTCCCCCCTGGATAGAGGGGAAGAGGGAAGCAGAGGAACAATGAAGGGGGGGTGCAGAAGAAGAATCCCCCCTCGCTGTAAGCAGAGGAAGAGACAGCAGAAGCCGAACCGAGATGGAGAAAGCGTACGTAGGAGACAGCAACACCGCTGAAACCATCAAAGATCAGCTTGACAAGTACCGTGCGCGGCATCCAAGGAGAGCTACAGTCGGAAATGAAGGAAAGAAGTCCGTAAGTGGGCCATGTAGGAAGAGAGACAGGTGGTGCCTGATGGTCTATGTACCCCGGTGGACTCATGAGACGTGATTTTCCGGTCCCGTCACAAGACCACCGTCTCAACCGAGCCGGCACAAGATCATCACAAGACGAGAAAAACAACACAGGCTTGCTCCAAGCCAGCGCACCATTTTACAAATATATAGGCTAGGCTATACAACTTTCATTTCATCGGAATAACATTCACCGTCAATTTAATTATCATAAGGATTATATACATGCAATTCTGATGTGAAAAAACAATCGGTAAATACTTTTAGCATAGACCTAGTCACAGCTGAGGTTTGTTGTTTCATGGACAAAATCTAACCAAGCGTACTGTTCGACATTAATTTATTATCAACAATTGGATATTCGTTACTGTGGGCTCTTATTACCCTACTTCCTAATAATAGGCAAGTAAATTATAAGATCATGTTTGGATAAACAAATATACCGAAATAAATTAGGATGAAGAAACCGTAAGTTGAGTGAGATATTTCAGCTTGCCGTCAACCCAGATCCGAAGCTCTCTTGCCGTTGCAAGAGAATATTGGTGTCTCGCTTGCTAAAGGTGGGCTTGCGACGGGACCGGAAAAACAGTTTTTCGGGTAGATCTTGCGACGGTGGTCTTCGAGACGGGACCGGAAAAACACCTCTTTAGTACATCAGAGGGCAAGCAACCAGGAGGGGTCGGAAGACCTGTTGCCGCCAGAGTCCCTGAGTAATGCCTGACGTCCAAGGTACTCCTATATACACCGTAAAATGGCCAAGAAACCAGGAAGGAAGCATGGAGAGTAACAAGTTGGCATGCAAACCGAGGTGCTGGACACAACATTCGGAGGGGCAGTGATGAAGGGAAGGTCGAAGCCTGGGAAAACCTGCAAAGACGGAGAAAGCGTTAAACACTAACTCAACATCCAAAATGCCGGGTCTATAACACAGGAAAAAGTGAAAACCCGATGTAGGAGGTGTGTGTTAAACACCAGCCATACACCTTCCATGCAGTCAGGGTAGACAAATGACAGCATTGGTTAGAAGTAAAAACTAACCACCTCCGCAAAATTGCGGGCCCATGTAGGTGTGTCCTGTGACACCACAACCCACAAAGTCGCGGGACCCCGTAAATTCGCGCTATACGATACCCCACAAAAATGCGGGCATCCGCAAATTCGCGCTATACGGGACCCGCAAAATTGCAGGGCTGTGGCGAGGTCAGGGCCACGCCAAAAAAGCGAAATGAGGGTCTGTGACAACACCGAAGCAGGCCGCAAGGTCATGGGCATCTCCTATGAACTCCAAGTTTGGGAGAGGGCCTACAAGCGGAGCAGTGGCTTCCAAGAACATCACCCATTTCCACCTGTCAAGGGAGACACACCAGGGGAAACAGGCTGCAAGGATGTGGGCATCCCCTATGAAGTCCAAGCTTGTGTTAGGGCCAAAAAGCCGAGTATGATCTCCAAGCTTGTCTCCTTATGAACTCCAAGCCTGTGTGAGGGCCTACAAGCTGAGCATGCTCTCCAAGTTTGTGTGAGGGCCCACAAGCTGAGCAGAAGCTTCCTTGAACAGTACCGTACCCAACTCAACCAGTCAAGGTAGGGCAGGCAAGGAAGACACACCAGGGGAGAGGAGGCACATCCCCCAGGTTCCCTATAACAACTCCTTATGATCTCCAGGCTTGTGTGATGGCCAACAAGCTGAGCAAGAACGCCAAGCTTGTGGGAGGGCCTACAAGCTGAGAAGTGTCTTCCTTGAACAGTACTGTACCCATCTCAACCTGTCAAGGGAGGGGTGGCAAGGAAGACACACCAGGGGAGAGGAGGCACATCCCCCAGGACTCCTACAGCATCTCCTTACTATTTCCAAGCTTGGGAAGGGCCATCAAGCTGAGCAGTGTCTTCCTTGATCAGGAACCCGTCTCAACCGGTCAAGGGAGGGGCAAGGAAGACACACCAGGGGAGAGGAGGCACATCCCCCAGGACCCTTAGCATTTCTTATAAACTCCAAGCTTGTGGGAGGGCCAATAAAGCTGAGCATGATCAAGCGTGTGTGTTGGCCCTCAAGCTGAGCAAAAATGCGAGCATCTCCTTATGATCTCTCAGCTTGGAAAGGCCATCAAGCTGAGCAGCGTCTTCCTTGAACAGTAGTCCATCCCAACCGATCAAGGGAGGGGGCAAGGAAGACACACCAGGGGAGAGGAGGCACATCCCCCAGGAACCACCCATCCCACAGAGATAGAGCATAGCCCATGAAGAGACAGTGGCAGGGAGGGTTGTGGCACAAACAGGGACCCCCGAAGGGTACCCCTGAACCGTGCACGAAAGAGGATGAAAGCCCACCAAAATCGTACCCTAAATCCGGCGATGATGATTGTGGGGGGGGCTCCAGCTGGGAAAAACATGTTGACACAGCAGGGAGTGCCATCCCCCACTAGCCTAACCTAGTCCAGAACGGTACAGGCTAGCCTCTGGGGGAGGGAGGGGGGGGGGGGGGGGGGCCCTCCAGCTGGGAAAAACATGAAGACACAGCAGGGAGCACCGCCCCCACTAGCCTAACCCAGGCCAGTGTGGTACAGGCTAGCCTCTAGGGGGGGGGCCACCAGCTGGGTAAAACAAGACGATACAGCAGGGAGCGCCGCCCCCCACTAGCCTAACCCTGTCCAGTGTGGTACAGGCTAGCCTCTAGAACAGCTACATCTCGCCAACAGCATGAAAGGGCACGAGTACAAGGTGGGCGAAAGATGGAGATGAAATGGAAAGGGTAAACACAAGCCAGCAAATGCAGGCTCCTCTAAACCTGTGCATGGGGGCCCACAAGCTTTACAGTGTCTTCCGAGAAACAAACGCCCAACCAACCAACCAGGCCAAAGGTTGTTGGGTAGCAGGGAAGACACACCAGGGGAGGCGAGGACACTCCCCCAGGAACAACCCTACCCGCGATAGAACGAGCATAGCCCAGGAGAGAAACCGAGGCAGGTAGGGGGTTATGCACACATGGGGACCCCGAAGGTACCCCCGAAAGTGCATTAAAGAGGATGAATGCCCACCGAAAACGTGCCCTTGAACTCAGCTTGAAGAGATGGGGTGGGGTGGGGTGGGGGGGGGGGGGGGCGCTTGCTTGACCGCTATGATAAGGTAGGGAGCGCCGCCCCCATTCGCCTAACCAGCCAAAGCGGGGCGAGGGTGACATCAACAGCACAGCACCAGTAATGAAGCAAGGGCACGAGTTCAAGGTGGGCGAAAGAATCAGGGTGAAATGTAAACGGGTAAAAACATGCCAAGAAGTGAACTCTGGGGAGAAAAAAGGGGGCGCATAGCCTATATGTAGTGAGTGTCGGAAGCGAAAAAACCCTGGGGAGTAAAACCCACCACACCCAGGCCCTGACCCACTCAGGAGGATCGGAAAGGCGGGACTCGGGAAAGAACGCTGATGTAAAAAGACCGACACAGACACTACAAATAAAGCAAGGCCCCCAGTGATTTCTGAATTTTACCCGAACGTAAACACCTAGGCTATGAAAATAGGAAAATTCAATTGGGCATAGCCAAACCTTAATGAGAAACAAGCTAGGCTGTAAATAAGCTAAAACTATGCTCAGCTAACAGAAAAGACAATATGAAAAGAGAAAGATAACTAAAAAACAGACGGAGGATGCCAAGCAGCCCCCCCGAACCTCCGGTAGGCTATTTCCACACGCGACCTCCATATGATACATTCTAAACATTCTGGAACCCATTTCACGTGTGCCCTAAACCACGTAGCATCTGTCTAACATGTTACGACCGGGACTACGAATAAAACAAGGGCACTTAATGATTGGACTAGTAATAGGGCACTATGCAACAACGGTACGCTAGATCCAAACCCTCGAACTTATATGCCGGCGAACAAAAACACCTATACCCTCCAGAGTTAATCTGCGATAGCGGGGTATCCTTAACTGGGCATAAATGTACTCAACTTCAGGCTAACCGGCACTGGTATAGCCTGATAACAAACAAGATGCAAGTTACGTTAAAATGCATAAAAAGGAATCTATGGAAAGATTAATTAAATCACTGCAAGATTTAATACAATAAAAAGATGCTTAAATACAGTTACTCTAAACAACAATAAACTCTTCACTCCTATCTGAAAGAAAGTGAAGTATAGTCCTACAGCATAGACCTGGAAACTTCTGAAGAAAGTCTGATGCTCATAATATGCTCGTATCTAATCTTGAACTATATAAAGGCAGGAGGCAGGACACAGCGCATGTAAATCGAATACACCAAAAGATAGGACATATAATGTTAAATGACACGAGAATATTATAAATGCGCAACGGTAGCAATGCTCGACACTAAAAGAAGTACTTCCTCATCAACGAAACAGTCTGCTATGGTTGTGCGACTCGACAGCAACCTAGACTAATAAATGCTGTGAATAATAATGCGTACATATCAAAGAGCTTATATTAAATACTAACAAGTGTCTACTCAATTAATAATGTCTAGCTAGGATACTCTAGGTAAGGAACTGGGGTTGAGCAAGACAGGCTCGTAGCCTAGCGATGTCCTTAAGACTGCATCCTTTAAGTTACGTTAATTGACTAGGGTGCTCTCTCGATAGATCCAGATCACGAGTTTCTAGTTCTATCCTGGCGACCCTCAAAAGACAAGCAAAGAGGCAGCAAAGTGTGGAACTGGTACAGGCCAAAACCCTCAGTCAACACAATGCTGCACTCGCAAAGGACGCAACCGAAAAGACAACACAGGCTACCACAGGACCGGTCGAAGTCGTGTAGGTATACGCAAACCGTACACACATCGGAGACAACGACTAGTTACCTTATCCCAGTCTAGCATTAAATAAAAGAGCAGAAACACTAAATCAATAATGGAGACACACTAAGTTCTTAACCTATACACCACCATCACCACCAACAACAACAACAACACCAACACCACCACCACCAATAACACCACCACCAACAACAACACCAACACCACCACCACCACCACCAACAACAACAACACCACCACCACCACCAACACCACCACCACCATCACCAACAACACCACCATCACCAACAACACCAGCACCAACAACACCACCACCACCAACAACAACACCACCACCACCACCACCAACAACACCACCACCACCAACAACACCACCACCAACACCTACAACACCACCACCTACAACACACAGCAACACCACCAACAACAACACACTGTGGTTTGGGCTGGTCTATCAGAGTGAGAACTGAGCGATCTCTGCCATACCCACAGCTTACTCTGACTGTTCCTTTTACTTATATATTTTCTAGATCTCAAGTGACGGCGTCTCTTCCGTGGATTGACCTCCCAATCTACCAAGATTGGAAGCCAAAGCGTCACGTTTTTCCCTTGCCCCTCAACTTTCTCTTCATAATTGCTGAGGGGCACAGGGCCCTGGGTGGAGCTTTGGTTTCCCGGGCATTTCTGCACCCTCCTCAGCTCCCCGCCATGGAGTGGCTTCGGTCACCCAGGCTTTATTGTGGTCGGCAGGAGGGGTTCTGTGGGGGCGCTCGGTTATGTCCTTGGCCGTGCTCTGGGCATTGGGGCTGTTCGGCCAGGCAGCTTGGGGAACAACAACAACAACAACAACTAAGAACCCTCAAACCTATTCTAAGTACATGTAAATATCTCTGAGGACGGCGCATGCAATACAATGGGCCGGCTATGGAAACCGTATGCAGAACCCAAGGGGATAAGTAATTGAATAATGGCGAGAAGTAATGGAAAAGAAGAAGGTCAGAGAGAGAGACAGTGGTAAAGGGGGTGATCGGGAGACAGTATGCAAGGGGATGTTAGAAGCACGCGCGCCAAGCCTCTCCTGACGAGGACAGCTCCTGGGGACCCTCACGCAGGAGGCAAGTTACACAGGAGCCCGCAAGGGCGCGATGGTCGGCCAATCACGGGCCGATACGTCACAAGACAGCAGGTGTCACGTGACACAGCCAGACACGCCGGCCAATGGCGAGCGAGGAGGCAGGAATGCGCACGTGACTCAGACACTTACTACCTTCTCGCTCTGAAAGTCTTTCTCCTTCCCACGCTGGTTCTATCATCACTACTGTTGATATAAAATACATCCCGTTATCACAGACAAAAACAAAGACCACCACTGGACTGTCTGTGACAATGCGATTACAAGGAAAGAAAGAACAACATTCTCGGATAACTGTAGCCCATTTCGATGTCCCTGGCGAGCGCTAGTGGCTAACGAGAGGCGATTCTGCCCACGCTGGTAGACGTCACTCCCCGCCCAAGATATGGGACGCTCAACATGAGGCAAGCACCATATCTGACAAGGCAGAATGCCGACAAGACCCGTCACACCTAGCCACTCCACCAGAAATGAAATGCAAAGCTCAATTCTTACATAAAACAACATATTAGCATAAAGAAAATCTTATAACCCCTCCCAAACACAATAGTATAATTTAGCCTGCTATGCTCCCTGAGCGAGCTTCACAGAGCCCAGCCTACTAAGTGAAAGACAGGTTCAACTTAGGACTTTAGCAACTTACAATTAACTATCAAAAAGAAAGAGTTTTTATGTGATTTTTTTTTATTTAATTTTAATGTTGTTTTTTGACGGCTGCTCTATAGGGGCAAGCCTGGTTTTTCTCCACTCAAACCCACACACCTGTGGTGATCTACGCCGGATCCTCCACCCTCGACAAACATTCTGCAATCACATTCTCACAACCGGCATATTGGCGAATGTCTAGATTGTATTCTTGCAACATAAGTGACCAACGGGTCAGCCTCATATTCCGGTTGTGGAATTGGTTCAGAAGTTTAAGAGGGTGGTGGACTGGTGGTCGGTATAAATCACCACGACTGGCCCGTAGGCAGGAACATATACTTGAAAGTGCCTGAGCGCCAACACTATTGCCAGCAGTTCTTTCTCCACCACAGAGTAGTTTTTCTGAGCGGCATTAAACTTCTTGGAAAAGAAACTGACTGGATGCTCCAAACCTTCCTCGTCTGTTTGCATTAGGACGGCACCAGCCCCTACACCGCTGGCATCTGTTGCCAGCTGGTATGGTCTTTCAAAGTCAGGGGCCCTGAGGATTGGGTGAGTGCATAGTAGGTGCTTGACCAGCGAAAAAGCCCTTTCACACTCAGGTGCCCACTTGAACTTTTTGTCTTTTGCTAGTAAATCTGTCAGAGGAGCTAACACAGTAGAATAACCCCGAATGAAACGGCGATAGTAACCGATCATGCCCAAAAATCTCATGATCTGCCGCTTGGTGGACGGCCTGGGGAACTGGTTAATAGCCTGTATCTTGTTTTTTGGGGGGGGCACACCTGGCCTAACCCGACCACAAACTCAAGATATTGAACAGTTGCCCGGACAAAGTCGCACTTGCCCAGACTGACCACCAAGCTGGCCTCACTGAGCTTCCGAAACCAGGCTTCTATGTGCTCACAGTGACTCTCAAAGTTGTCATCGTAGATTATAACGTCATCTAGGTAGACAGTGCAGTTAGGGATGTCAGCTACTAACTCATTCATAAGACTCTAGAAGGTTGCTGGGGCATTTTTAAGGCCATACGGCATCACATTGCAACGGTAGGTGTTCCCATCAACCACAAACCCGCATACCCCCTTTGCCGGCTCAGACAAGGGCACCTGCCAGTAGCCTTTCACTAGGTCTACCTTAGTTAGAAACTGTGCCTTACCAATCTTGTCTACACTATCGTCAACACGGGGAAGGGGATAAGCATTGGTGGGAGTCAACTCGTTCAATCTCCGAAAGTCAATGCAGAAGCGAACCTTCCCGTCAGGCTTGGGCTGAATTCTGTAGGGTACTGATTTAAAGGGGGGGTGATCTCCCACGTCCACGTCATGCACCACTCGAGTTGTTAGGCCTGGATGCTCTGCAAACACAGTGGGGTATGAAGCAAACAGGCGCTGCACGGCTGCACGCTGTTGCTCAGGCAGGTGCACTAGAGCATCGTCAGCCACCTGTCTGGAGTTCCCCGCCCACTGGTCAGCAGAGACATGACACTCCCAGTTATCTTCCACCTGGGCTTCGCTGTCCCTCACTCCTTCTCCTCCATGACCGCTGCAGGTCAACACAGGGACAGCGAGAGGCTCAGGGGGGCACCTCACAAACTCTTTCACCAGATTCACATGGCACAGCTGATTCTTTTTACACCTATCTGGAGTAGCCACAAGATAGTCTAGGTCAGAGATCTTCTTTACCACCTTATAAGGACCAGCGTACTTTGCAGACAACGGATGACCTGGCAGAGGTAACAGAATCAACACCTCCTGCCCCACCTTAAACTCCCGGAGTTTTGTCTTCTCATCGTACCTGTCCATCATCAGTGCTTGTGACCCTACCAAATTCCTACCTGCCAACTCTAGGCTTCTCAGCATTCTCTCTCTGCTCTCGAGGACATACTTTAACATGGAACATGGTTTTGCTGTGCCCTCCCAGATTTCTCTAACCATGTTGAGGGGGCCTCTAACCTGATGTCCGAAGACTAACTCAATGGGACTGAACCCGAGGCTTTCACCAGGTACCTCCCGAGCAGCGAATAAAACATAGGGCAACCCAAGATCCCAATCCTTGCCATTTTCAACACAGTAGCAACGCAGCATGCTTTTCAGAGTCGAGTGCCACCTCTCCAACACCCCTTGACTCTCTGGGTGATAGGCTGAAGAGACAACTGTACTGATACCGTGCTGCTGCATGGTCTGTTTGAAAAGGTTAGAAGTAAAATTGGACCGTTGGTCTGACTGCAATTCCTGCGGGTACCCGTACCTAGAACAGTACAATAGCAAGTTACGAACAACAGTCTTAGCAGTACCATTTCGCATGGGGTATGCATCTGGATAACAAGTGGCAACATCCATGATTGTGAGGAGGTACTTGTTGCCTGCACTAGTAGGGGGTAGAGGGCCAACCATATCGATTATAACCTTACTGAATGGTGGCCCGATTACAGGAATAGGGTGTAACGGAGCCTTGGGAATACATTGGTTTGGTTTACCTACTGTCTGGCAGGTACTGCACATTTTTTTTTTTTTTTTTTTTTTTTTTTTTTTCTATATTCCAACTTACTTCCTCTCGGGCATAGGCTGAGAGCCTTAACATTCACCGCTTTACAATGAACAGTGAAGCCCGTGAGGTCTTGTTCCAGTCTAGGGAGTGAGACATGTGAAGCACGTAGAGTACAACGAGCACCTGCCATCTTGCCTTCACATGAGGCACGGTGCTCACTCATGGCCCGAAACGACCCCATCTCTGAAGCCATCTCGTTCCCGTGCTTCACTGTCTCACCCTCTACACTCGGAAATCTCACACTTACACACACACAACGCCACCTGTTGAGCAGATAACTCACCAGGCATTGCACCCCTATAGCATATTTTGAATATGGGAATATTCATACAGTGCTATTTAATCAGGGAACAATGAGGGTATTTTATTGACGTTTCGGTGGGCTTTGTGGTAATGCACTGATACTAGGTACAGCACAAATTCCATCCCAATAATATCTTCCCATTGATACATCGGGATTTGAACCCGGGACCTTTGGATTACCAGGCCAGTGGCAAGACCACTCCACCACACATTGCCACCCATGATGCCACATGTGCCTTCATACCTGACCACCAAAACAATTTCGCCAATGCTGCTACCGTCTTACGTACACCCAAATGCCCTGCCAACGGTACATCATGCGCCAACCTCAGTAGGCTATCACGGCACACACTAGGCACTACCAACTGGTCAACCACTCTCGACCCACCCTCCCAACTCCGTCTGGGATCTAGAAAACGCCTGTACAAGATGCCCTCCACACGAAAGAAGTCCCCCGGCTTTGCATCCCCGTCCTCCTCAAGTTCAACTGCACCGTTACTACACTTCTGAAGCTCAGGATCACCTAGCTGCAGCCGACAGATATCCGAAGGAGCCAATTTATCTAGATGCTCCCGGAGCAACTTATGGCCTCCCCCGATACTGGGCTGTTCTATCCTATCTTGCTTACGTGTGTAACGATGCTGTCTCGGAGTTTTCTCATGCCCTACCTCCTCACCAAGTGTGACAGGTTCTGAGGCCACTCCGGACCTAAACAATGGTGCCAATACCGAGTCGCCAAGGAGAGCCGCTGGATCAAAACTCTCAAAACTTCTCCCAACTTTAGCTTTCTCCCTCCGACCGTTCCTCCGCTGGTCTGGAGACTGAGGAATAGGCTGTGACACCTTAGATGCACGAGATCGGGTGACAACACACGCCATCTGCTGTAATTGACACCTCTCGACCAACTCCTGCCCCTCCCTACTCACGTCGGCCGCCGTCTCGGCAACGACTAAGGGTGGAACCTCAGAAGTAGGCACCGCAAAGTCGTTGCCGAGAAGAAGGTCGACGCCCTCTACTGGCAGTTTCTCTACGATTCCGACATCTATCTCTCGTGTCACACCATCAACCACCAGCTCCACTCGAACCAACGGGTATGACCGTGTAGCATTAATACCCTGCACCACAACTACCAGTGCCGCGTTTATAGGTTGGCCTGTAAAGTTTTTCATCAGAGTCTGGGATGCACCTGTATCACGCAACAACTCCAACCCATGCTTGCAACCAGCCCAACTCACGCAGCCACGCCCTCTATAGTCGCAAAAAGCATCGCGGACAGGTTTCGAGCCTTCCGGACACTCCTTCACTGGCTGTGCCCCCGCATCTGACATATCACCCCGGGTAAACGCAGAAGACCTCAGAGACACCCCAATGTTGCTAGCCAAAGACACGACTGCTGCAGATTGGTTACTAGGGCAGGAACGTGCAAAGTGCCCCTTTTTATGACACTTATAACACTCTACTTCACCCTTGGACTTCCCCTGAGGTGGGGAAGGGCCCTGACCTTTCTTAAACGGGACGGTTTTTGGTTTGTGATCAAAATTAGTATCATTGCTCTTGCTTTTGTTATTAAATGTTGCACCACTGACTAGGGGGGGTTGGAGTGTTGCGCCCCTTGTTAACTGCATCGGTCCGTTGTGCAGACCCGCACCCACGAATCAGCGATAATCTCAGGTCAGCCATCTCAACTGCCTCTTGTAGAGTTTTAGGACGTTTCTCTTTGAGGTTCAAAGTCAGGTCGCCGCCTGTGCATTTAAAAAATTGCTCTAGAAGGACTAACTGCTCAATCTCTTCGAACGTCGTCACCTTCTCTGACCTCAGCCAATTTCTCAAAGCATCAGACAGTTCCCGGGCATGTTCTAGAAAAGTGCACTCACGACCCTTCGTAACACCCCGAAACTTCAACCTATATGTCTCTGGTTGTAACTCGTACACCCACAAAACAGCTTCCTTCAATACCTCATAATCGATGCAAGACTCCAAGGGCAACGCATCATATGCCTTGAGTCCTTTGCCAACCAACCTAGAGGAAACAAGGGCTGCCCACTTAACCTTGGGCCATTGGTGCTCCCGGCACTTCTTCTCAAAACGCAGGAAAAACTCGGTGACACCCGACTCGTCAAATGCAGCGACTAACTTAAGAAGGTGCGATAAAGACTGATAAAGACCTCAATTCCCAGAACCGAGACGCTGCCCTGTCGACTCCACCCGAGACTTCTCAAGCTCTATGTCTGCACAGTACTTCGTAGCCTCAACCTGAAGCTCAGCCTCACGTATGGCCTTTCTCTCCTCAGCCTGAATCCTAAGCTCAGACTGCCTGAGCTCAGCCTCATACTTTCGTTTCTCAGCCTGCTGGTTAAGTTTGGCGAGTTCGAGCTGAAACAACATCTCGGCAGACAAACCTTGAGGAGGGGGTGCTACTATCGGGAACCCACCCCGTGAATCACCTAGAGGCATACCCAACCGCCAGCGGGCATCGGCCTGCAGGAACGTACCCGGCTCCGGAGTCCGAGGGGGCGCCATGGTAGGAGTCGAGTGGAATGGGGGCTGGGCAGAAGGTGCCCCAGCTCCCGCTCCACCCGAAGCCCCACGCACCCCACCGAGCACACAGGTAACCAGCTCACCTCTCGACAAACCGCTAGTACCGGGAAACCCCAAGACCGTGGCTACACACTGCAGTCCGTACCGGTCTAGCCCCGACACACAATCTGCTGACAAGGCTCCTCCAAAAATATCAGAGCATCCTCCTCATTGTTCACCACCCGAACGCCTCTTAACAACTCCACCTTCTCCACCTCCTCGCCTGCTTCCCGTACTGTGTCCTCACTGTGCATTGATCCGTCGTTCGACATAGTGTCCACCGGAAATCCTCAACGTTTATAAAAAAAAAGAAGTACCTAAACTCTCATGTAGCACTATTCACTCAAAAAAATGCTTGAAGACAACTCAAGTGCTATACTACGTTGCCAAAAAAAATTCCAACATGTCCAAAATATTCCTCAAAAACAAATGTCCAAAAATCCTGCAATTATTTCTTAGTTCACTAATTTCGCCATTTGGTATGACGACTAAGATAAGATACTAGGCAAGGTCGCCATTTGTTACGACCGGGACTACGAATAAAACAAGGGCACTTAATGATTGGACTAGTAATAGGGCACTATGCAACAACGGTACGCTAGATCCAAACCCTCGAACTTATATGCCGGCGAACAAAAACACCTATACCCTCCAGAGTTAATCTGCGATAGCGGGGTATCCTTAACTGGGCATAAATGTACTCAACTTCAGGCTAACCGGCACTGGTATAGCCTGATAACAAACAAGATGCAAGTTACGTTAAAATGCATAAAAAGGAATCTATGGAAAGATCAATTAAATCACTGCAAGATTTAATACAATAAAAAGATGCTTAAATACAGTTACTCTAAACAACAATAAACTCTTCACTCCTATCTGAAAGAAAGTGAAGTATAGTCCTACAGCATAGACCTGGAAACTTCTGAAGAAAGTCTGATGCTCATAATATGCTCGTATCTAATCTTGAACTATATAAAGGCAGGAGGCAGGACACAGCACGTGTAAATCGAATACACCAAAAGATAGGACATATAATGTTAACTGACACGAGAATACTATAAATGCGCAACGGTAGCAATGCTCGACACTAAAAGAAGTACTTCCTCATCAACGAAACAGTCTGCTATGGTTGTGCGACTCGACAGCAACCTAGACTAATAAATGCTGTGAATAAAAATGCGTACATATCAAAGAGCTTATATTAAATACTAACAAGTGTCTACTCAATTAATAATGTCTAGCTGGGATACTCTAGGTAAGGAACTGGGGTTGAGAAAGACAGGCTCGTAGCCTAGCGATGTCCTTAAGACTGCATCCTTTAAGTTACGTTAATTGACTAGGGTGCTCTCTCGATAGATCCAGATCACGAGTATCTGGTTCTATCCTGGCAACCCTCAAAAGACAAGCAAAGAGGCAGCAAAGTGTGGAACTGGTACAGGCCAAAACCCTCAGTCAACACAATGCTGCACTCGCAAAGGACGCAACCGAAAAGACAACACAGGCTACCACAGGACCGGTCGAAGTCGTGTAGGTATAGGCAAACCGTACACACATCGGAGACAACGACTACAGTTACCTTATCCCAGTCTAGCATTAAATAAAAGAGCAGAAACACTAAATCAATAATGGAGACACACTAAGTTCTTAACCTATACTAACTAAGAACCCTCAAACCTATTCTAAGTACATGTAAATATCTCTGAGGACGGCGCATGCAATACAATGGGCCGGCTATGGAAACCGTATGCAGAACCCAAGGGGATAAGTAATTGAATAAAGGCGAGAAGTAATGGAAAAGAAGAAGGTCAGAGAGAGAGAGACAGTGGTAAAGGGGGTGATCGGGAGACAGTATGCAAGGGGATGTTAGAAGCACGCGCGCCAAGCCTGTCCTGACGAGGACAGCTCCTGGGGACCCTCACGCAGGAGGCAAGTTACACAGGAGCCCGCAAGGGCGCGATGGTCGGCCAATCACGGGCCGATATGTCACAAGACAGCAGGTGTCACGTGACACAGCCAGACACGCCGGCCAATGGCGAGCGAGGAGGCAGGAATGCGCACGTGACTCAGACACTTACTACCTTCTCGCTCTGAAAGTCTTTCTCCTTCCCACGCTGGTTCTATCATCACTACTGTTGATATAAAATACATCCCGTTGTCACAGACGAAAACAAAGACCACCACTGGACTGTCTGTGACAATGCGATTACAAGGAAAGAAATAACAACATTCTCGGATAACTGTAGCCCATTTCGATGTCCCTGGCGAGCGCTAGTGGCTAACGAGAGGCGATTCTGCCCACGCTGGTAGACGTCACACCCCGCCCAAGATATGGGACGCTCAACATGAGGCAAGCACCATATCTGAAAAGGCAGAATGCCGACAAGACCCGTCACACCTAGCCACTCCACCAGAAATGAAATGCAAAGCTCAATTCTTACATAAAACAACATATTAGCATAAAGAAAATCTTATAACCCCTCCCAAACACAATAGTATAATTTAGCCTGCTATGCTCCCTGAGCGAGCTTCACAGAGCCCAGCCTACTAAGTGAAAGACAGGTTCAACTTAGGACTTTAGCAACTTACAATTAACTATCAAAAAGAAAGAGTTTTTATGTGATTTTTTTTATTTAATTTTAATGTTGTTTTTTGACGGCTGCTCTACAGGGGCAAGCCTGGTTTTTCTCCATTCAAACCCACACACCTGTGGTGATCTATGCCGGATCCTCCACCCTCGACAAACATTCTGCAATCACATTCTCACAACCGGCATATTGGCGAATGTCTAGATTGTATTCTTGCAACATGAGTGACCAACGGGTCAGCCTCATATTCCGGTTGTGGAATTGGTTCAGAAATTTAAGAGGGTGGTGGTCGGTGTAAATCACCACGACTGGCCCGTAGGCAGGAACATATACTTCAAAGTGCCTGAGCGCCAACACTATTGCCAGCAGTTCTTTCTCCACCACAGAGTAGTTTTTCTGAGCGGAATTAAACTTCTTGGAAAAGAAACTGACTGGATGCTCCAAACCTTCCTCGTCTGTTTGCATTATGAGGGCACCAGCCCCTACACCGCTGGCATCTGTTGCCAGCTGGAATGGTCTTTCTAAGTCAGGGGCCCTGAGGATTGGGTGAGTGCATAGTAGGTGCTTGACCAGCGAAAAAGCCCTTTCACACTCAGGTGCCCACTTGAACTTTTTGTCTTTTGCTAGTAAATCTGTCAGAGGAGCTAACACAGTAAAATAACCCCAAATGAAACGGCGATAGTAACCGATCATGCCCAAAAATCTCATGATCTGCCGCTTGGTGGACGGCCTGGGGAACTGGTTAATAGCCTGTATCTTGTTTTGCGGGGTGCACAGCTGGCCTAACCCGACCACAAACCCAAGATATTGCATAGTTGCCCGGACAAAGTCGCACTTGCCCAGATTGACCACCAAGCTGGCCTCACTGAGCTTCCGAAACAAGGCTTCTATGTGGTCACAGTGACTCTCAAAGTTGTCATCGTAGATTATAACGTCATCTAGGTAAACAGTGCAGTTAGGGATGTCAGCTACTAACTCATTCATAAGACTCTAGAAGGTTGCTGGGGCATTTTTAAGGCCATACGGCATCACATTGCAACGGTAGGTGTTCCCATCAACCACAAACCCGCATACCCCCTTTGCCGGCTCAGACAAGGGCACCTGCCAGTAGCCTTTCACTAGGTCTACCTTAGTTAGAATATAGGTTTGACTCCTGCAAGGAGATAAAGAAAACCTAATATTTAGTAGTGGCCCTGTAATCATTGATGATATGCCTATTACATAAGGCACCCTCTTCAAACACTCATCCGCCGTAGTTTTGAATCTACCGCGCAGAGCATAACGAATTTGAGGAGCCTTCATCATGAGCGCACGCAACCTCACTCATGGTTCAGTCATTATGAAATTGGGTTCTCACTACGAAAAAACTTCGTAACAAATAAAAAACAAAAAGAAAATAAGAATAACTATTCATAAGCTTTCCATATAATCGTGGATGTACTTGTGTGGATCTTTGCCCAGACGCTGACTCAGGCGTCATTCTTCCTTCACTGACATATCAAGTAAACCAAAATCCTTAATACATCAATGAATGGGAAGGGGATGGTCGGGAGGGCCCCAGTCGTCAATGATTACAGGGCCACTACTAAATATTAGGTTTTCTTTATCTCCTTGCAGGAGTCAAACCTATAATTTATTAGTGGCCCCTCCATCATTGACGATATGCCTGATATCTAAGACTGGAGGGGGACATTTGTAATCATATCATAACTCTAGCAAAGGCAGATAATCAAACAACCACATAGTATTCTTACTTTGTAAAAAATATATATATTTGGCGTTTAAACTTTATACAGCACAACTTATACAAAAAGGGGTGCAAGCAGGAGCGTGCTTCAAAGAAGCCTGCTTGATAAAAAAGGGTGTTAACTCTGAGATTCTGAGAACAGATCCGCCAGTTAACAAGGCACCCCACTTAAATTAAGTGGTGAAAAATAAAACTTATAAGTTTACATGTGCACATATAAACCCCATAAAATTAGTGGATATATCTTGCAAAATATAACCAATGCATAAATTAGATTGCTTCTCAGCCCAAAAACTACTTACAACAACACTGTTGTTTGTACTAAAATTGTACTAGCACAATTTCCTGTAATGAATAGTACAGGGAAATTTAAATATCACAACACCCATAAACAGTATCACAGCTCTCATATTCTGGCGGGGTCTAGGGTGTCCTATGTTACACTGACTGCCCCCCCCCCCCCCCCACCTTTTTCTTGAAATTAAACAACAAGTGACTTAGGGGCTACCTAGACCCTTTGCCTTAAAGCTATACATGGCAAGGAAGGTTTGTCTAGAGCTACTGAGAGGTAACGAATCAAAAACGTTTGATTAGAGGCCCACAACTGTGTGGACGTAATATCTTCAACAGAAAAATTCTTAAGGAAACGTAACGAAGCCGCCCACTTGCGTAAATCGTGGGCCCTACCCACAACGCCGGGATTACTCTCTTTAATGACCTCGACCAAGAGAGAAGCCAGTCTACGTTTCATCAAGCATTTACCCGTACTTGCTACCCATAAAGCACCGTGGTGATTTAGAGGTGCCACTCTCAAATATTTGGTTAGAGCTTGCACTGGACATAAATTATGGTGCACCTTTCCCCTTTTCAACGCCGGCACCGTGAACTCTGAAAACACGTGTTCACTGTGCTCATTCTTGGCTATGAACCCTGGGGAAGGTGCAATGTGAATACACTCATTAAGCCTACCAAACCTGAGGCAATTAGGTGTGTTGCTCATCGCCGCCAGCTCAGATACTCTGTTCCCGGTAGCCAAGGCCATAAGGAATACTGCCCTTTTTAAAAGTAATGTAAAATCTGCAGTATTTTGGTACAGACGGGAATGAAGTAAAGACAATGCCTTGTCCAGAGACCAGGTAGGCATGAGCTGACGGGGAGGTGGGCGGAGTTTAAAACATGCCCTCATAAAACCTTTTTCCTCCGCAACTGGTATGGAGAGACCGGTAAGGTCCAAAAACGGTATCCTAATCGCAGTCAAGTGATTTTTTAACGTTACTACAGATAAACGTTTTTGCTCGAACAGATAATTTAAATAATTAAAAACCAAAGCCACCGAGGGCACAGTTTGTTCTGTTCTAAGAATCCAAGAAGTAAAAGCTTGCCAATGTGATTGATACTGTCGCTTAGTAGACTGGGTATATTGATTCATGAATTTATTGGTCACGTCTCTACCATATGGTGCTAGCCATTTGGCCTCCTGAATGTCCATAATGCAAAAGTCAGCGAGGTCTTTAGGTTGCCAATTGTGTCTAAGTGGAAAAACCCCACCGGGAGTGATACCGGGTCCGGGCACCACGTCTTCAATTGCTGGTACCACAACTGCGCCGGCCACAGGCGCGCGATTAGCGAGACTATGCCCCGATAATCCTGTAGTTTGTTTACTACGTGGCACATTAGAGACGCATCTGGCAGCGGAAACAGATAAATGGAACTCCACCTGTTCCAGTCTGTCACCAGTGCATCTGGCCCGCCCGCCGGCATTATCGTCCGGCGGGTGAGGTACAGTGGGAGTTTGCGAGTCTCCTCTGACGCAAACAAATCCACTTGTGAATGGTAAGGCTCCGCAATCATTTGCTCGAAAATGGTTTGCTTGAGCGCCCATTCTACTGTTGTGCTCTGTCTCCGAGACAGAGCGTCTGCCTAGACGTTTGCTACGCCTGGGAGATAAGATGCGTGAAGATGAATGTCCAGCCTGTTGGCTAGAATAAAAATCTCTTCTGACACGTTTAGCAACCCCCGAGATCTCGTCGACCCTTGTTTCTGAATACAGTGAACTGCATTCAGATTGTCCATTCTGAAGGCCACCGCCTTGCCCCGTAAAGTAGAGCCGTGAGCCTGAAGGAAATATAAGGGGACTAGTAATTCTTTGACATTGATGTGGGAGATTTCTAAATGGGACCAAAGCCCTTGACCCTGGTGCCCTTGGTTTGACTGAAAGCCCCAACCTACCTTTCCTGACGCATCCGTGTCTACCCATACCGTCGGTGGAGGAGAGGTCCATGACATGACAGAGTGTATTGTTTCCCTCTTCGCCCAGACCGCTAGCAAGTTGTGGATTAATTTTGGTATGGGCCATAATTTTTTCGCCGGCAATAGCGGAAAATATTTGTTGCCCTCCAATATTAAATGTTTGACTCTTAACCAGCCAAACTGTACTGTTAGTTGAATCCAGTTGAGAGAGCCGACCAGAGACTCCCAGATTCTCCGTGTCTTAGTCAGACTGTGAAGGAACAGAAACAATTTCCAGCGAAATCTGTTGCGATTGTCCACACTCTGACTCAGAGTGAGAGTAGCTGTATCCCAGACCAGCCCTATCCACTGAACTACTCTTGAGGGAACAAGGTTTTGATTTTACCAGGTTGACCTTGAACCCTAGAGTTTTGACATGTTTTAATGTTATGTTGACATGATTTATGCATACTTGTTCCGTCTCTGCCACCACTAGCCAGTCGTCTAGATACCACAAAATCCTGATCCCTTGCCTTAACAAGGGCATCAGGGCTTGCCGGACTAATTTCGTGAATAAGCGAGGTGCTAGGTTCAATCCAAACGGCATCCTCTGAAAGACATAAGTCTGATGCTTTATTCTTAAGGCCAGAAACCTTTGAAATCTTTTGTTGACCGAGACGTGCCAATACGCGTCCGTCAGGTCTAAAGAACACATCCATCCTCCCGGCGGAAGTATTAGCCTGATCTGGTTTACTGTTAGCATCCTGAATGACATGTTGTGAATATGTAGGTTCAGATAAGACAGGTCTACGACTGGTCTCATCTGAACACTGTCCCTTTTGGGCACTAGAAATAGTTTGGATGTGAAAACTGGGTAATTTTGAGGAACCGGGATGATGACATTCTTGGCGATCATTTCCTGGACTAGTGACTCCACCTCTAATGAAACTAAATTTGCCTTTGTCGGCTGACGTAAACGAGGTCGCCGGAGCCACTGCCAGGTGATGTCCTTGCGTGCCACCATCCTCGCCCAAGTATTTACTGGCCATGCGCGGTGGCACTTCCGGAACGACCCAGTTAGCAGACAAGGGTTCGCCGGCTGTACTACCCTCCGATCCACCCGCCGTGAGACCGGCCCTGGGAGTGAGAGAGACTTTAGTTTTTATGGTGGTGATGGTGGTGGTGGTGGATGCTTAGCCGACTGGCCGGCGTTGGCAGAAGACGGGCCCTGGCCCGGTCTGCTATAGTTCAGTCCTTTATGACCTGCAACCTTACCTTGTTTATACCTGTACTGACCTTGGGGGAAGTGGACTTAGGTATCTGAAAGGGCTTTGACCCACCCGGCTGAGCTTTTGCGACTGGCTTGGGTTTGGGAAAGTTAAAAGCAGGTTTCTTAGAAGGGGTGGGACTGTGCTTAAAGGCCTGAGCCATATTGAAAACAGTTCTCCACACATCAGGGGGCATTAATGAGGGAGTTAGCACCGGTGACATGACCACTTGGTTCGCAATTCTGTCAGGAAGTTTCCTCACCAGGGACATCCTAAGATCCTGTCTCGCTCGCACCGCCTCGAGCAAGGCTGTGCGTATATCCCCCAACGACTGAATCGAAGTCTGAAGGAGTAATCGCCGAGATAGTTCAACCGATCTTCTGGCTTCCGCGTCCGCGATTGCCTGAGTGGATCGTAACATAGATTTCGCCACCTGGTGTGTAACGATGTACTGGGAAAAAAGTCTATACGCCTTCCCCCTTAGCCTAAACTCCCAGTCTAGGTGAGCTGGTGAAGGCGTAGTGAAAGGATCTTTAAGTTCGCATAGATTGATTTTGGGAGCAGCTAAAAAAGCAAACAAAGCAGATGGAACTCCGCCGGCTGAAAAGACTGGCATAGAGAACCAAGAATGGCTGGAATCTGGTGCGAAGATTTCGAGGTGAAGGTGGTCGCAAAGTTCTGAGCCTCTACCTCCCATTCCACCTAAGGCCCTGGACCCAACTGCCCCACCTTCAACACTGGGTTAGCGGCTGTGTCTGTGACCGTTTGTAAATCTAATTCTGGAGTGAGAGCTGACAGTGCTTTAATATCATTAAAACCGTCATGCTTGGTCCAGTCAGAAAACAGTTTTGAAGCCGAGGCAGGGGGCAGTGCAGGCGTAGCTGTATACACAAAAAAGTCATGGTGATAATGGTTCGGAATGGCCTTAATATTAACATCAAGTACATTACCCGCAATATCCAAGGCTCGTAACTTTCTAGATTTATTTCCCTGGATTACCCACTCACGTGGCACTGGAAGTTCTCCTGACAAAGTGGGCTGCGCCGTCTCTGGCTTAGTTGGGATCATTTGAACCCATGAATCATCTGGACCGTATAACAGGGGCATAGCTACCTTTCTTAAAGGTGCTCTATCCAACAGGGGAGGATTCACATCCGTTACCACCCTTACATTAGAAGTAGTCAGTGCCGCCGAAGCAGGCCTAGCGACTATATTAGGTGATATAGAGGGAGGGTGCGGAATTTTGGTCAAAGCAATAGAAGCGATCAGAGGCCGAACACTTGCACTTGTCATGGGAGCTCCCAGGTCCACTGTAGGAGTCTCCGGCTGTTGGCCAATTTTTTTTGTTAGAGCCGTAACTAACAACCCATCTATTTCCTCCGCCGTGACAAATTTGGCGGATGAAGAACAGAGGTGAATCTTTCCTATCGTGCGGGTCGTCTAGAACTTAACCCGACTCTTGCACTTCCATGTCAGAGATTATAGACACCTCATCCTTGTCATCTGGCCCATCATGAGAGGGTTCCGCCGAAGCCGGAACCTCGTCTTGGTGCCAAGTTAAATCAGGAATGGATGATGGGATCACAGCGTCCCGGTGGACGTCCGTCCGTACCTGTGGCTCCTGAACCAAACGTGGGCCTTCATGCCCTGGTTGGGAATAACGCCATACACCCAGGCCTTGGCCCGAACTCCCTTGAGAGTCAGATACACCATCAACCACTGAGCCCCCACTAGACTCTTCTAAAGGGCGATCACTGCCTACCGAACTCTCTAACTCTAAGTATGTAATATCCATTGGTAACCTGTCCACCGGCAACACCCCCACCACAGTCTCTGACTCCACTCCCGCCCCATCAGATTGGATACTAGATAAGTCGGGAGTAGAGGAAAAAGTGAGGCACGAGGCTCCGGCGAACACCGGGAGGCCTTTCGTTCCTTAGAATCTTTCCTGGAAGATTTATGGCTGCGGTGTGACTTAGATCTTTCACTGCTCTTAGACTTTTCCGATCTTTCACTAGAGCTGTCCTTGGACTTTTCCTCTTTACTCTTCTTTCTTGTTGGTGAAGAGGAATGACTAAGCGGCTGTTGTCGGAGGGGCGACCTGGACCTGGACCGCGCCCGTGACGTGGAGGCTGTCACCGGGGGCGTGGGTTCACAAGGTCTTTTAGAAGTTGTAGGGATCAGAGAATATAGGTTTGACTCCTGTAAGGAGATAAAGAAAACCTAATATTTAGTAGTGGCCCCGTAATCATTGACAAACATGCCTATTACATAAGACACCCTCTTCAAACACTCATCCGCCGTAGTTTGAATCTACCGCGCAGAGCATTTAAAATTTGAGGAGCCTTCATCATGAGCACACGCGACCTCACTCATGGCTTCAGTCATAATGAATTGGGTTCTCACTACGAAAAAACTTCGTAAAAAATAAAAAGAAAAAGAAAATAAGAATAACTATTCAATAAGCTTTCCATCATATCGTGGATGTACTTGTGTGGATCTTTTGACCAGACGCTACTGCAGGCGTCATTCTTCCTTCACTGACATATCAAGTAAACCAAAATCCTCAATACATCAACGAATGGGAAGGGGATGGTCGGGAGGGCCCCAGTCGTCAATGATTACGGGGCCACTACTAAATATTAGGTTTTCTTTATCTCCTTACAGGAGTCAAACCTATAATTTATTAGTGGCCCCTCCATCATTGACGAACATGCCTGATTTCTAAGACTGGAGGGGGACATTCGTAATCATATCATAACTCTAGAAAAGCAGATAATCAAACCACCACATAGTATTCTTACTTTTGTAAAAAAGAGATATTCGGGTGCATAAACTTTATACAGCCTAAATCTTCAAAAAGGGGTACAAGCAGGAGCGTGCTTCAAAGAAGCCTGCTTGAAAAAGGGTTAACTCTGAGACTCTGTACACAGATCTGCTAGTTAAGAAGGCACCCCACTTAAAGTAAATGGTGAAAACTAAAAACTTATAAGTTTACATGTGCACATATAAATCCCATTAACTAATGGATATATTCCTAAAAATAACCAAACAAAAATGAATTCTTGTACATTCGTAGAAGTACTGAACTCGTGTACTTATGGAGAAGTAATTACTTCAAAAGTGTTACGACCGGGCACTCGGGTACACTAGGGCTCTTACACAGGACTCGAGTATGGCTCGCTGCCACAACGGAAACACACGATCCCAACCCCAGAGTACTGCCAGCCGAACAAAAAACACCAATACCCTCCAGAGTTCTATCTGCTATAACGGGGTATACAAGAACTCGGTACTAGCGTTTCACAACAGACTAATAAAAAAGACGGGAGTTATCTAGTCTGGTCAACAATCAAACAAAGAAGTAAATACAACAACACCAAAGAATAGTGTTGGCCGAAGCCGAAGTAATCCACCCTTGACTAAGAACTTAAGAAGTCCTCCACCCTCTACTTCGGATCGGCACTATTACGTTACGTTAAACAATAGTCCTCGAGCATCAAGCAAGGAATCTTCTGATAAAGTTAGATGCTTCTCGAATACTCGTAAGAAGTAAGTATCGGATTTTGAACAGCAATTCAATAAGTAACACACTGGCAATTAACTAATATTAAAGGCTTTAAATTGACATAAGAAGAATTATAATAATAGACAATAGTAAATGGCAAACATTAAGAAGAAGTACTCCGACAATGCACTGACAATAGCCTACTAGGATTGTGCTCGTGGGCCACTAATCTCTAAAGTAGCTAAGCGTGCCACACATGAAATCAATAGTGCATAAACAATAACATACATAAGGAGAAGCTTCAATACTATGCTGTATCTGCTGGTCGAGCAAAGTCTAGCTGGGATATCTAAGGTTAGGAAACAATGGCTGAGCAAGCGGCTCGTAGCCTAGCGAGGTCCTTAAGACTGTGCGGCCAAATTACGTTAATTGACGGGATGCTCTCTTGAGAGATCCAGATCACTAGTATCTGGTTCTCTCCTGGCGATCCTCTCAAAGTCAAGCAAACGAGATAGCACAGTGTTGGGTGGCAGAGGCAAAAGCCCTCACTCGCAACACAGTGCTAAACTCTCAAGGTACACAGTCAGAAAGACCACCTAGGCTTCCCACGTCTCCGTTGCAATTGTATCGGTTCAACCAAAACCTAGTACTCATAGGAAATCACAACTCCCGAAACCTTATCCCAGTCTAGCATTACCTAAACCAGCAGAAAACAGGAACATGGATAATCGTACACAGGGAAATGCATATACGAGTGCAACAAACATCAATCAATCCTATTCTAGTTATCCCTTCCAAAATAGGCTATCTAACAGGCATATATCTCGTGAGAACTCAAGCGATAATACTTTGGCTGACTAAATCTGCACCAAAGGGATCATGGGTTAAAAAGGGACGAGAAGAGAAGAAGATAGGCTGTTCAGAGAGTAGAGAAAGTTCACATCAGTCGGAAGAATATGGATAGTTGCAAGGGATATGAGAAGTCGCTCTGCCTGATGAGTTCTAAAGAATTGTGGCGAGGACCTCTCCTTTTTATACTCGGCCCTCTAGCGGCATATCGCAAACTACTAAGGACCGCCCACTGACAGTCATTACGTCATATTCTCTCTCAATCTGGGATCGACAAAGGATTTCCCACGCGCTTGAGGAGGGAGGAGGGAGGAGGGAGGGAGGCCTACCTACCTCTTGGCGCGCTCACTGGCCGTCGTTACATAACTCTCTCTCTTCTCCTCATTATATATAAGTCCCACACACAATACTTATATCTAATGATATAAAATAGAACTCGTTGACTTAGAAGAAAACAAAATACATAATTATAATGCTTATAGTACAACGGCTCACATAAACTGAGTTAGGAAACTCTACACGGACTACAGCCAAAGTTCCTGCCCTG
Organism: Lithodes maja; assembly: GCA_037953745.1. NCBI lineage: Eukaryota > Metazoa > Arthropoda > Malacostraca > Decapoda > Lithodidae > Lithodes > Lithodes maja. The sequence goes on from JBAKBP010016007.1 coordinate 48,342, forward strand.
ACGATCCTAGCGAGAGTGGGGTCTGACTGAGCGTTCTGTACAGCATGCTCATACTCGGCATGCGTCACACCTCCCCCAAGATTTTACTTGCTCAACCCTGAGCTAAAATCTGACACGCAGAACCTCATCAAACCCCTCACACCCAGCGACCGCATGGCACTAAAACAACGCTGAGCTTAACACTAAAACACATCTTATAAAAAAAAAAAATCACATTTCATAACTCCTCCCAACAATAGTAAAAGACATAATATCATGCTCCCAGAGCGAGCTTACAGCAGCTCAGCCGTTTGATAGTTCATGGACTACTCAAACTCTATAGGCTATGACAAACTTATACAATTATCTATAACAAAAGAAAGAGTTTTTTTATGATTTTTATATTTTAATATGTTTTTTCCGGCTGCACTATAAGGGCAGCCTATTTTTTCTTCTATACCAAACGCTCAACTCCTGCTTTACGACCCAATACGCTGGGCTACAACCGCGAGCCAACAAGCACCAAGCGCAAAATACTACTCAAACTAAAGCAGGAGGCTACCCGTGTGTCAATCTCTCCGGGATCATACACCTGTGATAGCCTACGACTGATCATCTACCCTCGATAAACAATCCGCGATCACATTGTCACATCCCGCAATATGACGGATGTCCAGGTTATACTCCTGCAACATCAAAGACCACCTGGTCAGTCTCATATTGCGATTGTGAAATTGATTTAGGAATCTCAAAGGGTGATGATCAGTGTAGATAACCACGACTGGGCCATAGGCTGGAACATACACCTCGAAGTGCCTGAGCGACAGCACAATCGCCAGTAATTCCTTTTCTATTGTAGAATAGTTCTTTTGTGCAGCATTGAACTTCTTAGAAAAGAAACTTACTGGGTGTTCCACACCTTCATTGTCTGTCTGTAGCAAGACGGCACCAGCCCCTACACCACTAGCATCTGTTGCCAGCTGAAAAGGCCTGTTAAAGTCTGGGGCCCTGAGTATCGGGTGAGTACACAGCAAATGCTTCACCAAATTAAAAGCCTTTTCACACTCAGGCGCCCACAAAAACTTTTTGTCTTTAGATAACAAATCTGTGAGAGGTGCCAACACCGTGGAGTAACCTTTTATAAAGCGTCTGTAGTAGCCTATCATACCCAAGAATCTCATAATCTGCTTCTTGGTGGTTGGGTGCGGAAATTTATTGATAGCCTGTACCTTGTTCTGAGGAGGGCACACCTGTCCCCTTCCCACTACAAACCCAAGGTACTGCACAGTGGCTTTTACGAAGTCACACTTTGCCAAATTTACTACCAGACCTGCTTCACTAAGTTTCCGGAACAAGGTCTCCAGGTGCTCACAATGGCTCTCAAAGTCGTCATCATAAATGATTACATTGTCCAAGTATACGGTGCAATTTGGAATGTCCTTGACAATTTCATTCATCAGGTTCTGAAACGTTGCTGGTGCATTCTTAAGTCCGTAGGGCATAACATTACACCGGTAAGTACTCCCGTCCACCACAAAACCACATACCTCTTTAGCACGCTCGGACAAAGGTACTTGCCAGTAACCTTTTACTAAATCTACTTTAGACAAAAACCGAGCATTACCAATTTTATCAACACTATCATCAACCCGAGGAAGAGGATATGGGTTAGTTGGAGTCAAACCGTTTAGCCTACGGAAATCAATACAGAAGCGTACCTTGCCATCTGGCTTAGGCTGCAGTGTTACGGGGGAAGTCCATTTAACGGTGCCTTTCTCTATCAACCCTCTACCGAGCATATACTCCAACTCATCCCTCAGAGCGGGTAGTTTTATGGGGGGCACACGGTACGGGATTGACTTAAAGGGTAGATGGTCCCCCACGTCAACATCATGCATAGCCTGAGTAGTGAGGCCTGGGTGTTCAGCAAATACAGTGGGGTATGAACCGAGCAACTGACGGATAGCTTCAAACTGCGGCTCAGGCAAATGAGCTATAGCCTCGTCAGCCCTTAGGCTCGAGTTCCCCGCCCACTGATCCGCTGAAACATGGTGATCCCAGCTATCCTCCTCTGAAGCTTGACTGTCCCCCTCTCCTTCTCCACCACGGCCGCAACAAGCCAACACAGGGACAGTGAGAGGCTCAGAGGGGCGCCTCACATACTCTTTTATCAGGTTCACGTGACATAACTGGTTCTTTTTCCTCCGGTCTGGAGTGGCAACAAGGTAATCTAGGTCCGAAATTTTCTCCACAATTTTATAGGGTCCAGTATACTTCGCAGACAAGGGGTTACCAACCAAAGGCAACAAAATTAATACCTCTTGTCCTACAATGAACTTCCGGAGCTTCACTTTGCGATCATACCTGTCCTTCATTAAAGCTTGTGATCCTGTTAAATTCCGACCTGCCATCTCCAGACTCTTAAGCATGCGCTCACGGCTTTCAAACACATACTTTAACAAGGAACAAGGCTGCACAGTTCCTTCCCAAATTTCCCGCAGCATATTAAGGGGGCCCCTGACGCGGTGTCCAAAAATCAGCTCGTTTGGACTAAATCCCAGGCTCTCACCAGGCACTTCCCGAGCAGCAAACAGTACATACGGCAATCCAAGATCCCAATCTCTTCCGTTGTCAGCACAATAACACCTGAGCATGCTTTTAAGGGTGGCATGCCACCGCTCAAGCACCCCTTGGCTCTCAGGGTGATACGCTGACGATACCACCGCCCGTATCCCATGCTGTTGCATTGTTTGCTTAAAGAGATTGGAGGTGAAATTGGACCCCTGGTCAGACTGAATCTCCTCCGGGTACCCGTACCTTGAAAAGTACCACAACAAGTTACTGACTACCGTCTTAGCCATGCCGTTTTTCATGGGGTATGCATCGGGGTATCTAGTGGCAACATCCATGATGGTTAACAAAAATTTATTACCAGCCTTTGTGGGAGGGAGTGGACCAACCATGTCAACAACAATCTTACTAAAAGGTGGCCCAATTACAGGAATAGGGTGCAACGGAGCTTTAGGAATAACTTGGTTTGGTTTCCCGACCCGTTGACAAATATCACATGAGTTTATCCATGACTGCACATGAGACTTCATCCCCGGCCATCAAAACAACTTCCCCAAAGCCGCCACCGTTTTTCTTACCCCCAAATGTCCTGCCAGCGGTGTGTCATGCGCCAAACTCAGTAGGCTATCCCTGCACTCCCGCGGCACCACCAACTGGTCCACTACTCCGGACCCCTTTTTCCAGCTACGGTTAGGGTCTTGAAAACGCCGATAGAGGATGCCATCTAAATAAAAAAAATCTCCCGGCTGTGCATCACCGTCCTCGTCGAGCTCCACAGCTCCATTAGCACACGTTTGGAGCTCAGGGTCCTCCAGCTGCAACCGACGTATATCTGAGGGTGCCAAGCGATCTAACTGCTCCCGGAGCAATGCATGACCCTCCCCGATACTGGGCTGCTCCCTCTGTCTCTCTCGATGTTCATAACGTTGCTGTCGTGGAGACTCGTCATGCCCAGCCTCGTCACTCTCGATGACAGGCCCAGGGGCTACTCCAGAACTAAGTAATGGTGCTAATACTGAATCACCCAGGAGAGCCGCCGAGTCAAAACTCTTAAAACCAACTCCAGCTTTAGCCTCCTCCTGTTGATCGTTCCTCTGCTGGTCTGAAGACGGAGGACTAGGCTGTGACACTTTAGCTGCCCGAGCTCGGGTGACAGCACACGCCATGGGTTGTGCCTGGCACCGCTCGACCCACTCTCGCTCTTCCCTACTCACGTCGGCCGGCCTCTCGGCAACGACTAAGGGTAGAACCTCAGAAGCGGGCATTGCAAAGTCGTTGCCGAGAAGAAGGTCGACGCCCTCCACTGGCAGTTTCTCCACAATCCCAACATCCAATTCACGTGCCACACCATCCACCTCCAACTCCAACCGCACCAGCGGGTATGACCGAGTTGCATTAATACCCTGCACCACTACCACCCGAGCCGCATTTATAGGGTAGCCAGTCAAGTTTTTCATCAAAGTCTGGGAAGCACCTGTATCACGCAAGACCTCTACTCCATGCTTGCGCCCCGCCCACATCACGCAACCCCGTCCTCTATGGTCGCAAAAAACATCCTGAGCAGGGTTCGAGCCTCCCAGGTGCTTCTGCACTGGCTGTGCCTCAGCCTCTGACGAACTGCCCCGGGCAAACTCAGAGGACTTCAGAGACACACCAATGTTGCAGGCCAAAGACACAGCTGCTGTAGGTGGTTTGCTAGGACAGACTCTTGCAAAGTGCCCCTTTTTATGACATTGATAACACTCTAACTCCCCTTTGGGCTTCCCTTGGTACTGGGAAGGGCCCGGCCCCTTCTTAAATGGGACGGTGCTAGTCTTGTGGTCAGTCTTGGTATCGTAACTCTTGTACTTGTTTGCATAAGATATATTACTAACTCGGGGGGGTGGGGCGTCACGCCCCTTGTTACCTGCCTCACTACGCTGGGCAGACCCGCACCCACGAATTAATGATAGCCGGAGGTCAGCCATCTCAGCTGCCTCCTGTAGAGTTTTTGGATTCTTTTCTTTAATAGTTAAAGTCATTTCTGCACCTGTACACTTATAAAACTGCTCGAGCAGAAACAGCTCAGTCAACTGTTCGGCCGTCTCAGCTTTCTCAGAACGTGTCCAGTTTGTAAGTGCATCTTTTAAGTCCCGGGCATGTTCAAGAAAGGTCGCCTCCCTAGTCTTTGTAACACCCCGAAACTTCAATCGATATGTTTCTGGTTGCAACTCGTATGCCCGTAGGACAGCTCTCTTCAATTCTGGGTAGTCAATGCAAGACTCTAAAGGTAGTGCATCATAAGCCTTCAGACCCTTACCCGTAAGTCTTGAGGAGACTAGAGCTGCCCACTTCTCTTCAGGCCAATTATGCTCCCTACACTTCTTCTCAAAACGATTAAAAAATTCTGTGACTTCAGTTTCACTAAATGCC